>JAWQFJ010002940.1:142500-153884 GCA_034096865.1 Theodoxus fluviatilis | reverse complement strand
TGCATATATTCGTTTGCAATAATTATGAAACAATGTGTAGTTCGTAGATCAGATTTAGAAACGTTCAATGTTGAATGTTTATGGCTTGAAGTGAAAAGTAATGTGCACTCATCTGTTATGTTGGGATTTCTCTACAGAAATCCTGCATCCACCTATTGTTGGTATGATGAATTTGTAAAAATTATGGACAAAGTTTGTACCTTCAAAAAGAATGTGGTTCTATTGGGCGATTTCAATATTGATTATTTCAAAAAGAATTGTGCCTGGGATTCTACCATTGCTCTTTTTGGACTCACACAATTAGTTCAAACTGCAACAAGAGTCACACAGTCGACATCAACTTTGATAGATCATCTATATACCACAAACATTTGTATTGTTAAAGATGCATGGTCACCTAATGTAGGTATTAGTGACCACTATCCAATAGTATGCTCTCTACATTCCAGAACTCCTAAGTGTCAGAAAGATCACCACACCTACATACATTATAGATCTTTCAAGAAATTTAATATAGACGCGTTCTGCTTAGCTTTACCGAATACTCCATTTTATAGTGTTGTTAATGTTGTGAACCCTAACAATGCACTGAATCTTTGGTATAGTCTTTTCCTATCAGTTATTGATGAACATTCTCCTATGAAAAAGAAATGTGTACGTCATCCAACGAGGCATGACAAAGGATGTAATGTTAGCAATGGCTGTGAGAGATTGATTAAGAATAAAATGGAGATTTCCCAGCTTACAAAAACAGCATAATTTTGTTAAGAGTCTGTTAAGAAAAGCTAAAAAAAGAATATTTTCAAAGGATTATAAAAGATGATAAGGAATGGCTTCAGTGTGGAAAGCCATCAATACCTTTACTAATCGAAACAAAGTTAAATCTGCTGTAGCATCTTTGACAGTTAATGTTGATGAATGCAATGCTCACTTTCTTTCTGTGACCAATACAGTATTACAGACTGTCAATATACAAAGTAACCTTTCCGAAGAATTGATTTTGGTTGATTTTTGCAAAGGAAGATTGTCTGAGTCTAAAGAATTTGAGATATATATTACTTCTTGGCATTCATGAAGTTGGCATGTTTCTTGAGAAGATGAATAAGAAATCAGTTGGACATGATGGTATTAACACCTTCATTTTGAAAATTTCTATTCCATACATTATTGAATCTCTCACTCATATATATATATATATATATATAAATTGTGTATCATCAATCACACGTTCCCCGATGAATGGAAAATAGCAAAAGTTATTCCTTTACCAAAAATGAAGACTCCTTTGAATATTGATGATTTTAGACCCATTTCAATACTTTCTATACTATCAAAGCCACTTGAAAAGCATGTTCACAAGCATTTGATGGCATATCTGGATAAACATGATCTACTGTATTCTCTTCAATCGGGCTTCCGGCCAAAACATTCTTGCCACACAGCATTAACTTGATTGAATGATTCTTGGCTATGTGCCATTAATAGGTCACAGTTGATTGGTTCCATCTTTCTAGATCTAAAGAAAGCGTTTGACATGGTTCATCATGACATTTTAATTGAAAAATTATCACAATATCTAAATGGTTGTAACACGGTGAAATTCTTTCAATCATTCTTAAAAGACAGGCAGCAGTATGTCTATTTCAATGGACATGCTTCTTTTTGTGGCCATTTATAAGTGGATGTGCCAGAAGGTTCTGTCTTAGGTCCTCTTTTGTTCTGCCTATTCATTAATGATCTACCATTACATATCTCTGATAAAGAGGTTACATGTGATATGTTTGCTGATGATGTAACACTTTCAACCTCAGGTGACAGGACTGAATGTGTGGCAGTAAAACTTCAAGGGAGCCTGGATGAAATATGTTCCTGGTGCTCTTCGAATCAAATGGTCATTAATCCTTCCAAAATGAAATATATGGTGATAACTACGAGACAAAAACATCAAATATATCATTTATCTCTTCCTCTTGTTCTTGATTCTTTGAGAATCAAAAACATTGTTGAGTTCTTGGTGTAATAATTGATGATCATTTAGGATGGCAATTACACATTGATTATATTTGTAAATAAATATCAATTAATATATTTCTTCTCTCCAAATTAAGACATATTGTTGAAGTTCAAACTTGCAAAATTATCTTCCATGCTCATATCTTATCTCACGTTAATTATGCGTCAACAATTTGAGATGGCTGTAGTGACGCTAACTTGAAAAGGCTGAAGTCATTGTATCGAAGAGCCTCTAAGCTTATGATAACAGATAGTTCACTATCTACAAATGACAAAATGAAAGAACTTAACATATTGCCTTTTCATAAGCATTTACAATTCAATAAATGTGTCTTAATGAAAAGAATTAATGATTGTGATGTGCCTGATTATTTGATAAACTTATTCCAACATTCAAATATTCGTGTACATAACTTTATAATACCACAACCTAGGATTGATTTGTTTAAACATAGCCTATCTTATTCAGGGGCTACTATGTGGAACACACTATCCAATTCTCTAAAAATTGCGAAATCTTTAGAGAAATTTAAATTGAAACTACACACTTTTCTTATGCAGTCATCCTAGATACTTTCATCTTATTCTAAATTCACTTTGTGGCTATTTTCAACGTGGTATTTCGTTACCATGAATTGATTGTAACCTGTGTTATTGTGTGAATTTTGTGTGGGATAGAGGGTGGGTGGGGGTGGGGGATCATGGGATTGGATTAGTTTGTTTGTTTTCTTGTTTTAACAAGGTCTGGATGTAAGATAGGCAGTTATGCCTAATTCATGTATTCCCCTTGAAAAATAAAGTTTTATCAATCTCTCTCTCGCCCCCTGTGGATTGGGGTAAGAATTGACCCACCGCTTCTCCCTACGCGATTCGTAAGAGGCGAATAACTAGGGACACCATGACTTGATTTGCGTTTGCTCTAAACTGTTCCTACAAAGGCTGATAGGCCGTAAAACACCATCAATCAATCAATCTCTCAATCTCTCTCTCTCTCTCTCTCTCTCTCTCTCTCTCTCTCTCTCTCTCTCTCTCTCTCTCTCTCTCTCTCTCTCTCACACACACACACACACACACACTCGTCTCTGCATAGGTCGAGCTCCGAGTTGTTTGACCGTACTACAGGAAACATAACGAGTACAGGAACGTCATTGTGGAAGCTTCTCTATCTGCCACCCTGAGGAACGCAGTGAATGAACTGGCTACAACCCATGTTCTCAAATTTTGGAACATTGATGCAAGTCTGACATACACAACGGTTACGCTGAAATGGACAAGCCCATTGGCGCCCCAGCTGGGGAAGTCTACTCCTCGATCTAGCTCTCGGTCCAACAGCAACAAGTCACTGTCGAAACGGAAAAGAGATTTCCTGAGGCGACAGGTGTTCTCAGCTGTAGTATTCCTGCAATAGCCTGGACACCCCTGCCACCCCAAGGTTGGAACGTGCTGTGACACAGTGTGCTAGGGAAAAGAACACCACTGTGTTTCAGGAGGCCGAAGGTCATGCAAATCCTGCGGCTGGTATGATCCCCGCGACGATGCACGATTTTTCCTAAGAAACCGTGCATCTTGTAGCGGAGATGGCCAGAAAACCATCTACGAAGCACTCCACGTGCTATGCCGTCAGCCGGCCCGAAGGCACACGACAAAATCGTGCAACGCGCTTTCAAAGGCGCTATGCACGTCGCGCCAGTTGACACATCGGAGTTGTCTCGGCAGCTCGCAAGAGGTGCTCTCAGATCTAGAGCCTGTGCGAGCGTGGTGTGATGTTTGCGCATAACATTTGACTTCCTTTGTGGCGTGTTCTGCTGGTGCATGATCAGCCTTCTGCCCTGAATGTTTTCATAATTATGACGAATTACCCAAGACATGCCGTTCCAATAGCTTCATAGCGTGATGACCACCGTGCCGCAGTATGCTACAAGATGAGAAGTTCCGCACGAGACTGAAGAACTATTTCCTCTTTCGAAGGTATTTGTCATTGTACTATTATTGATTTACCGGGTGTGTTGCTCTAACGTTGCAAGTTTTGATGAAAACTGATTGCAATCTAAAGAGTTTTTATTTTGGGGGGGGGGGGGGGGATTGTTGTTGTTGTCGTTGTTGCCTAACAGGTTCGGGATATTCTGGTTTTGCATGCAAATCAAAAGAAAAATATTTGTTTCAGTGAAGATAATGGAATAAAAAAGCAGCAGTTCTCTCACAAGGAATGGGTGGTTCTATTTATTTAATCTGTACTAACATCCATGACCTGGAAATAAAAAGAATGAGAAGAAAAGGTTCATGACTTCTTCATAATAGAGAGATCCCTATATGATCTCACAACCAGAAAGTACTGTGTGCCAATTTTGATTGTTAAAGATTAAACAACTGCACATTTAACTTCGTACAAACCTCCTCTACACAGCGTAGGCCTATCTGTGAAACGAGCACGTAATGTAATGAGCTCTCCTATACTAAACTCGAACAGCTTATCACACTCTCACCACTGGAGAGAGATATCCCTCTGCATTGTCCACCAAAAGCATCGAATGTCACGCTCTGTGCAAGATGGATCTCCATGTTCACAAAATCCCAACAGCTGCCCAGTCCAAACATCACGCAGCTTCAGATAAAGTAGAAACATCTAGCACAGGCCGGCTCCCCACAACGATCCCCCTGTGGGTTCAAGGTAAGAATTGACCCACCGCGTCTCCCTACGCGATTCGTAAGAGGCGAATGACTAGGGACTCCGTGACTTGAATTGCGTTTACTCTAAACTGCTCTAGTGATGTTCGTGCTTAGTGGCCTTACATAGCCTTCAAAGGCTCATAGGCCGTAAAACACCAACCATCCATCCATCCCCACAACCACGCACCTACACAGCCACTCAGGCAAGCCCTCAGTCGGAAACCTTGCTTCGATGTCTTTCATCCTCTCCCTGGCTAGTCACCTTGCTAAAATTAGACCTGCCTGGGGAGTTCGTGAGAAACCCTTGGAGACGGATGAAATAGACCAGCTTACTCTGACGTAGTCAGCCTCCGGTAAGGCACAACATCTCGAAGGCCTGTACCGTATATGTTTCATCCGGTTCAACCATACTTCCTCAGCAGGATAGACTTACCCTAGAAACTCTCTGGCCTTGGGAGTGCAGTTAGGTATGTGATAAGGTATTTCCTTCAGGATGAGCTAGAGATGCCCATACCTTGAACTTTGCTCCAAGCTGCTCCTGTTCGCTGCTACCGGTCAAGAGGTCCACCTTATCCAATTTGACCATTTGGACCTTTGCTGCACATATTCCAAATCAGAGGTTACCGTTCCTCTTTGTTATTTTCCTCGCTGTTTCCTCAAGTATTTTCCTTTTGTGTGTTGATCAAACACTACGAGATAAATCACAGGGATTATTTTGGCCAATAAGCTTTCAATTTTACTAGTCTTCGTCAGGTTCTTCAAACAGTCAGTTTTTCAACATATGGGAATATATGCTGTTTTTGGTCTTTCGCACACATCTGAAGAGATGGGTGTGAATGCTGTTAAAATGCTGCTCTTGAGTGAAGCGTTGAACTAGAAGGTACTATCCATCGATCAGTGGGCCCGAAAATCGGAGTGAATTGAAAAGAGGATTATTTGCTAAGTCCCAATATGAAAATCGCATCATTTCTACTATTTGCATGTGTTCATTCAGAGGTTTTCAGCATTTGTCTTTTATACCTTAAATGTTACTAAGGCATCCAGGGATTGCACACCATGGTGAGATGGAATATAGTTCTGATTAAAATTGTCAGTGTGGTTAGTGATGGTCTTTGTGCTCATAGACATGTCTGTGTGTCGTAGTATTTGCCTGCCTGCCTGCATGTCTATAGACCCATCCACATGGCCCACGCGGTCGCTGGGCTTAGCCAATCGCTGGCGCGGAACTAGTCTATTTTTAGCGCAGACTTCTCTTGCTCACACTGGTATCACAAATACGGCACTGTCTGGAACCAGCGTCTCTTTGACTCCATCACGCGTTTTCCCTTCAGTTCTAGCCTATCGCACAACCACAACAAATTGGTTGTTCACTGCCAGTGGGGCACATGCTCTGGTGATCAACGATATCCCGATAAAATAGTAGGAGGCAAATTGCATCAATTTCCCTCTGTAAAAAGCAGAAGAGCCGATGCCATGGCGTGGATCAAGGCGTGCTGCCGGCCACACGATCAGCTAAATCTCAACCGGCTTAATAAAAACAAAGGAGTCTGCGCGGGGGTGAGTCTCAGATCTGCATTTGAAATTGAACATTACTGTTGTTTAACATAAGTTTATTCATTTCTAGGCTTCAGGAAGCAAATTTTGGGAGGGAGCGTGAGGGTTGAGTGAGGATAGACGTACAGTAACGCTTCATTGCGAGGATGATGCTTATGTACCTTACCATCTCATTACACAGATTGTCTGTCGTGATGGTAGTTCTGAGATTTTGGGTAGAGCACGGTTATACAAAGCTCCAGGATTAGAACAGAATATATCCCATCCAACGTAAGCGAAGAGCAAAGGTTCACCCCTGTCTCGATCAAGTCTTCGAATCGAGCGTGGTTGGTAAATTTCTTTCTCATCAATGCAACTAGTGAAGGTAAAGGTAGTAGTTTTGTATAGCGACTCTACACCAACCCGAGGCGCTCAATCCGTTTTAAACTTAACTACCTGATCACTGGAACACTTGATCAACATTTTACAGGCACCTGACAACAGACAGATACGACGCTCATTGTCACGCAGATGCCAGCACCACCTCCACTTCCCGAGCTGTCACCTCCACCGTTGAATCCTCTTGCTCATAGATCTTAATTTCGTCTAAATAACATGAGTAGTATTTATTCATACCCCTGTCTATCACGGTCTGAGAAATCTTCTCACTGTCTGGCAAAAATGAGACACAAATGATGTCCGGAATACAACGCAACGAGTCAGTGGGCGTTAGCGTGGAAGCCATTTTGCCGCCTGCATGTGATACCACGCGAGCTACAGCGAGAAAGGGGCGTGGCTGTGGACGGATCAATCTGTCTGTATGTGTGTATGTATGTACTTCCGTCCGTCCGTCCATCTGTCCGTCCGTCTATCTTCCCTCCATCTCTCTCTCTATCTCTCTCTCTATCTCTCTCTCTTTCTCTCTCTCCATTCACACACACAGTACACACATACTCACGTCACTCACACTCCTTTCTAACCCCCGCACTCCATACAACAGCTCCAGTGACACATGGAGGGTTTCCTGCTTTGACTGCATACACAAGTTCCCTCAAAGCTCTTCCGTCCCAAATGACTTAGTCGTCAAGCCTCTTCTGTTCCAGAGTGCAGTCTGCTTCCTGCTGGATCACAAACATGGACAAATAATCTCTCTCTCTCTCTCTCTCTCTCTCTCTCTCTCTCTCTCTCTCTCTCTCTCTCTCTCTCTCTCCCTTCCTCTCTCTCTCACTCACTCACTCACGCGTGCACACAAAGAGGCATGCACACGCGCGCGCACGCACACACACACAGAGGCATACACACGCGCGCGCGCGCACACACACACACAGAGGCATACATGCACACATACATGCATCCACACACTGTGCGTGCGAGCGGGCACAAACGCACTCATTCTGAAACACACTCGCATACAGACTGGAAGGTAGTTAGCAGGCAGGCAGATGGACAGACACACACACGCACACAGATTGATTGATTTCTTTATTCAGCCGACGACCCAATTGATATTTTTCCTCTATGTATAAGCTAAAAAACTGTAAAGCAATGAGATAATTACAAATAACACTGAAACCCCTAAAACCAGTGAAGAATACTCGCTATTCATCACTGGATGGATACCCTGCATTTTGAATCTCGATAACATTTGTAAATTCAATACATGTGTACAGATAAGTAGATTTTTAAAGGTCTTTTCAATAATGATTACAGCTCACACACACACACACAGATAGAGAACCGCCCATCAACAGATTAGTCCATGTTTTCGGGATCAAGGTCTGTAGTCAGTTGTTCATCTACTGGCTCAATTGGTTACCTTCATTTCCCATGCCAGTAAACAAGGCCGTGTGAGCTGTTCACTACGCAGTACATGTACTAGACAGACGGTCCATACAAATAGCTACGGTTCAGATTATCATATAATTATGGTCAACAGCTATTGCTCTGCTGCCCTTTTATGCCAATTGCTCTGGCAAGGGTCCATGTTCTACTTGCCATGGTTATCACCAAAATAAACACCATTACTTAGATAGTTTATTCCTTCGATAAGTTTTCCCCCCACTAATAATTGACATGAATGCAAAAGTATTTACGTCTGTAATATTTAGTAAACACATGAAGGGGAAAGTGATGAATGGGTTTGCTGATGAAATATAACTCTACAGTCCAAAATAATGCATGCTGGAGGAGACTGTTTCCTGTTTTCCGTCGATTACTTTTTGTTTGTTCTTTGTAGGTTTTGTTTGTCGCTTTTGAAGGGCAAATTGATGTGACAGTAGAATACTCATGAGAATGATAAAAACTTTTACCACTGGAGTCATTCTTTTCTGTTCAGGCTTCATCACACTTTAAGAATAAGTCAGACTCGCTTGGGTGATGTCTTTCCTCCTTGAACATTTCCGTTTTTGCTGACGTCTATGAAGGAATCCTTACAGCAAGGAAAGATCTAGGAAGCCTTCGACATGGCAGTGAAAAAAATTCCATTAACATATTTAAAAATAGTGAGGAAGGTTCCAGGATTTTTAATGTATGGATTCTTGCCTGCAGTAAGTAATATTGGGAGGGGGGGTGTTGGTGTGTGGTTTGTTTTGAGGTTTTGTTGTGGGTTTTTTTAGGGGGGAGAGGGGGGAGGGAGGGGGGGGGGGAGTCTCTAATGCACAGGTTGCTTTCGGCATAGAAATTTATCTGGGGATGATATGAGATCCACAGAGACAGCAATTATTTTATTATTGGGAAATTTTCCCAACTTCATATTCACTACATCCTTACAGAGTTGCAGTTGAATAGACAGGTTTAGCCTGAAATGTTATTACAGATCTTTCTATAAAGTGACCCCCTTGCCTGTCCTTCAAACATTGCTTTTACAACTAGTGTTCATCATATGATCAAGACCTTCCATCTTTCAGTTCCTACTTCTCCCATTGTAAAAGCTTTTAAGTCTAGGAGAACATTGAAGACGTATAATTTTCGGCTTTGCATTTCATTGCGGACAACAATGATAACTTGTCTGAAATCAAGGCAAGGGACCCGAGATTACCACTGTGTATGTATCATAGTTGTTGGCAAACCAACCTGAGCATCAGTCTGAAAGGCTAAAAGTTCTTATATTCCCAGTGTAGTGTTTTTCATTCAGTAAGCCATTTGCAAATCCACGCTTTGACTGCGTCTTGCCAAAAACTCTTGCACAGAAAACAATAATTAAGACTGCAGCGTAAATTTCATGTGCAATCCATTCTGAAAGATCGGTCTGCAGTCCCAGTTCTAAACATGATTTTTCAGGAAAATCAGAGATAGACAGACAGAGACAGAGAGAGAGAGAGGGAGAGAGAGATTTGTTTATTTCGGCCGACGACCCGTCAATACAGAATAACTTGAATGTACACATGCAAGAATTATGAAATGTTATGTACAAGTGTAAAATCATAACAGTAAAAATAAGTGTCATACAGTTTTAAAAGTTGCGCTTCTGCAGAAACATTGTTAACATAAATGACTGGTTGTAGTTGATTGACTAATGTACATGTACATTCCAGGCAGCATTAATTCACTTTATACACAATTTTCCTCTGAGTTCGTAAGCCTCTCACAACGAAGTTTAAAAGCATAAAATATATGCATCGATACATCTCGTGTCTAGCGTTCATCACACCCACTGATCAGATGCGTCACATTCGTATACCTTGAAGTTTTCATGTGTTTTGCAAGAATTTTTCTCGTATGTCTCCATATCTATGTGAATCCAAAAAAAAATAAAAGTCGCTCATCCTCGTACTCTCTGCAGAATGGACACTCTCTGTCTGCATCGTGTTAAGAAATTCGCAGGTTTACCCCAAGTGCAAAATTTCAAATACGAAATCGTATAAATGCGTCCCTAATTTTTATTTATTTATTTATTTATGTCATTCAGATAACTCTTGCACTGTGGAGAGCGCTTAAGTGATCTGTATAACAAAGCCGGTTACTTTCATTATTTTCATGTGCCATTCATGCAGGGAGCAGTCACAAAGTCTTTGTCTTAGCGATCGAATAAAGTTTTTTTTCATTAACATGCCCACAATTTGTCCAAACATAGGCAAATCCACTTCTTGACAGACATTGCTCAACTGATTTTACCCAATTCAGCTTCCCACACACGTTTGAGAGAGAGAGAGAGAGAGAGAGAGAGAGAGAGAGAGAGAGAGAGAGAGAGAGAGAGAGAGAGAGAGAGAGAGAGAGAGACTGACTGACTGACTGACTGACGGACGGACGGAGAGAGAGACAGAATGAAGTTTTATGACCTATCAGCCTTTGCAGGCTAAGGTTATTGATCAAGGAACATCATTAGAGCAAGTCGTGCTTTTCCTAGTTATTTGCCTCTTACAAATCTCAGGAAGACTTGACTTGGTGGGTCAATTCTTAACCCCAACCCTGGGGGGAGGGGGGGGGGGTAAGAGAAAGACAGACAGACAGAGGGAAAAGCGTCCATCTGTCTCATATGAGTCATCTACTGCCACATCAAATTGCTAATAAAAATACAGTGATTGAACAAGTCTATCCGATTTTCAGCACACATCTGTGTGCTTTTAGAAAGCCTGTTGGCTTTCTGTAGCCATGCTGAGCATGAGTGTCAGATCCACCATCACACTTTCATCATCTCTTCCACGGGTAAAATGAAGAGACCTGTACTGATCATCCACCAGTTGATCCAGCTCTTTTCAGGCTTCCCTTTGAACATAACTATCGACTTCGATACAGAAAGACTCTATCAGATGTACCACACTAGTGCCTGGGTCCGCCTGGTGGGGCTGCAAGTAGAATGGAGAACTGGATCTCGGTCAGTCAAGGGCAATGCCTGTGGTAAACATCCTGAGTTGGCCCAAAGCCACCAGTACTCTGGTATGTTAGTCACTTACCTTGTGACGTGAGGAATTCTCGTGAAAGGGTGTCGGTTGTTTGGGGAGGGTTGTTCACCTTGTTTTCAAGGTAGACAAAAAGTGTAAATAGGGCATTTGAGTGAGAGGGCCTTTGGTGTTTTATGTTCGAAAGTGTTATCTGCGCTTCAAGTGACAACTACCTACCTACCTTACTCCATGATGGGCAACGATCACAAGAAATTATCTCCGTTTCATGTCCCATAGGCTACAGTAGTATTGTAGACGTTACTTACCACCACTACTTCACTGGTCCTGAAG
>JAWQFJ010002940.1:130000-140000 GCA_034096865.1 Theodoxus fluviatilis | reverse complement strand
GGATTTGAGAGCGCTGTATACGGAATCCAGCCTTTACTCTTTGTGAATTAAATTTTCTTAATCTTTCTCTGGTCACCGTTCTTGGGAATAGAATAGTGGAAGCTTTCCACGGGTCTCACAGGCTGTACAAGTGTTCGGCAGCTGTCTGCCCTAATTGTCTCTATAGTAACCAATGTGGTAGAACCTTTGGGGGAAAGAGTGATAATTAGATAGGAGAATATGACACCCTGATACCTCCCTCCTCCTCCAACTAAGACTAACAATGTCAGTTTCAATCATGCTGTGGCTCTTCGCCCCATGAGCTCTATGATCCACTGTAGCAGTTGCGTCCTTCCTACACTTACCTGGTAGGTTGATCTGACCTCATCTGTAATGTATGCTTATTCCATTCTACTCCCTCTGTGGATTCGGTGGTGACAGTAGACCCACCTCGTCCCCCTACAAGATTCGTAAAAGATTATATGACTAGGGTACTTGCAATTTGACTTGGTCTCACTCTAACTAGTTCCAGCAATGTTATTATCAATGGTCTTGCAGTTGTCAAGGATTGATGGGCCATAATATAGTCTTCCTTCCTTACTGCCTATCTTCTTCCCTAATTCCTTTATTCCTGTTGAATGGGAAAAGAAAGGCGGGTATGGGAGGTGAGTTGCACGCACAAACAGAGAGAGAGAGAGAGATTGAAGATCAGTTCAACAAGCCCACTTCCCATTGGTCGTTCATGCTCACTCTCTCACACGACTTTTTATCATCGCCTGCTGACGCACTGCAGCAGGAAACTGAGATGTGTTTGCTTTCGTGCCTTTGTTTCCGTGTGCACTTTACACATTTCTGCAGAACTGTTACTTGCACAAAAGAAAAGGAGTTGTGCTCAATGTTGCGCACCGCCCATACTCTACAGTGCGCTACGTGAATTTTTAAAAAGTTAGTTTCAGGCTTGCACAAGGCGCTTTGTTTGTGATTTGAACAATTGGGGCAGACAAGCTCGGTCTAACCATGACAAACCAGGAAAACCAGTCTCTCCAGGTCAAGATACAATATATCTCTTCGACAACACAACATCATGTAGCTTAACACCCCTGACCAGTCTTTACAAGAGAACAATGACCAGGTGCTGGTCAGAACAGTTCCAAAAACTATATAATAGGATAGGAACGTGAAAAACTGCAGTTTCAAGGGAGAGGAGGGGTCAGGGAGAATTCGACAGATTTAGGCCAGAACAAATAGTTCTTTGCTTTGCTGCCGACCAACAAAAAAAGGGTGTGGGTGGGTGTGTCTTGGAAGTCACTTTTTTCGGTTACACTCATGCTTTAAAGATTTTTATGAAGACGTTCATGACCAATTAAACACTGATACCCTTTAATAACACAACAAAACTGGTTGAACTCTCTCCTCTGGGAAGAGCTCCCTGCTCCCAGCTAGGTTGAGGGGCCGCAGTAACAAGGGGTCCAGTTGCTATAAATAGAACGAGTGTTTTGACGCCTTCTGAATAGGGGTCGTCTCAAAAACAAGATTAAATTCTCAGCTGGAAGCTCCTTTTTCTATCATATGAACAAGACTCTCAAACAAATGGCTGGTACAGTCCTTTTTTCCTGTTACAAGTCTGTTTCCAATGGCAACATGAGTGGCATAACAGGCATCCGGAAATAAATGAAACCATTCTCAGGGAAGAAAGTGTGTTCTAACAAGTTCTATATGCACCTTCATAATACAAATGTCCCCAGGAGGATGTTACTTGGCTGAGAATGATCGAGAACAGTTAATTTACACCTTCGTCTGTTTCGGAATACAGTAATGACGTCAACGTCAACATATGCTGTGGTGGGCAAGGCTGGTGCTATTGGCGAAAGAAACCAGGTTGATTGTCTCTTGATAAAACGCCGCTCCTCCCACACACGCTGCAGCAGCTCCCCATATACGTTTCTGGTTACCAAGCAACAGCGAGCTACCACTCCCTGAGTCTGCCGTCCAAGCACTCTCTGTGATCTAAATAAGGGCTCAGTATTGATCTTCTGTTGGCATGCGTCCATCTCCCCCTCTGCCTACCAAATCTCAAACTGACTTGGTGGTCTGTCTGTGATGTGCAGTTTCAATGTCTGAACTAGAAAACAACGCATGTCATTTAAACTGCTGCTTCACGTCTGATTTAGGGCCTTAATTTTGCTATGAACCGGAATGAGAATAAAGTTCATGTTGGAAATGGAGAGAGCTAGAGAGAGAGAGAGAGAGAGAGAGAGAGAGAGAGAGAGAGAGAGAGAGAGAGAGAGTTGTTGATGCAGAGACAGGCACAATCACATCCATATACCCACATGCGCAGTCACTACTACTAGCGATATATATTTCTGTGGAAGTAATTCCGAATGTACTCAGACAGACACGATGCATTATGGTCTGTCCGTTTCCACAAATACCTCATCAGATGCACAAGGCCTGTAGCAACAGGATAGACTAGCTATGACCGTGTCTGATTCAATTAATGAACTCCGCACTGTGCCATTTTGCCACCCCCCCCCCCCTCTCTCTCTCTCTCTCTCTCTCTCTCTCTCTCTCTCTCTCTCTCTCTCTCAAGCACGCACACACACACACACGTTCACATCATACACAAACTCACATATACACACAAATACACACATACATACACACCACACAAGTACATACACCACACACGCACACACACACACGTACATATATACACACACACATACACAGAAACCACTCATATACATTCACCCACGTACACATCATACACAATCACAAACACACACACACACACACACACACACACACACAGATTCACACTCAAACATACACAGACCACACATGCATACACACACATACACACACACACACCGACACATACATCCTGACACACACACACACATAATTATATAAATTTACAATCTTGCACAACACACACACATACACACACACATCCGGACACACATACACACATTCGGACACACACACTCACACAAACACGCACACACACACACACGCACCCACAAACACACAAATACAAACACATACACATAAACACACATATACGCTCGCACACATACTTACACAAACACACTCACTTACATCACACAAACACACATACTCTCACACTTACACACACAAACACTCACACTTACAGACACACATACACACACACAAACACATACACATACAAACACATACACATAAACACACATACAAACACGCACACAAACACACACATAAACACAGACACACATAAAACACACACACATACACATAAATACACACACATACACACACAAATTTACTTCAGGAGATCCGAGTGTTTTCAGTTTTGAGAAGGTCCCGGAGACGCGGCCTGAGACATTCATTTAGCTCTATTTCCCCATCTGCTGTGTGACGCTTTCAGCCCCAAAATCTCAGCTGAGCCTCCACCCCGCTTGGGTTTTCAGTAGGACAATGGTGTGTCCCAGCGCTGGGAGAACATGTTAAGTAGAAAACGTTAAAATGTATCCATGTACCGTGCTCAATCATGAAATTTCGTAGACAATCCACTTCTTTTAGAAAGACTGTTAAATCCAGGCTTCCTATAAAATTTAATCGTTTGGTCAGGCGTCTCTACGAACTAGGATATATACCAAGCCGACTTAATTTAAGCTTACAAGGGCATCAGCTGAAACGAAGCTTCACAATAGAATAGACTGATTTTTTGTGGTTGCTTTGTAATTGGAAACAAACACCATGTAGTCAGATTCCAAAATGTAATTAACAGATAAGTACTTTTTAATGTGAAAACATAGCTTCCTATTCGAAGTACTGACCAGACTGCTTTGATAAACTATTTTAGAGTATGTAAGACAAATCGCTATCAGTGAGACATTTCCCAGTTGGAATCGACTTATCTGGGACATGCTCCCCAAATGCTAATTAAACTGGCACAAGAATGACGGTTAGAGTGGCCCACAAACCAAAGGGTAACACGTACGTACTCAAAGCGTCTGAATAACGTCAGAGAATCGAAATGTAAAGATCTAGGTTCTTAATTCACATCAAAAAGTGGAGTGCATCCCTTTCTTTGTGACGACAATCAATATTTTATATTGCCATCCAACTTTGTACGTCCACTAGACGTCAAGCCCTCTGTGGGTTGTGGGTCACATTAGACCCACCGCGTCTTAAATTCCTGCGAAATTCGTAAGAGGCGAATAACAAGGGAATCCTTGACTTGATTTGCATTTACTCTTAACTATTCTTGTGACATTATGCTTAATGGCCTTACATAGACTACAAAGGCTTATATGGGCCGTATAGCTCCATCTATCCATCCTCCACACCAAGAGGCACGTAGTGCATCTTCAAGGCATGTTGACCAAAATCAGGGTGTGTGGGGTTCACCAGTACAACATTGAATATTTCCGTCAGGGAGGATCCATCCAGCCAACACCAAACAACAGCCTTTGCAAAATATCGACAGCTCCACGAAAACACAAGGGCGGAGGATCACGAGTGCACTGCAGGGTGCAGGCAGGGGCCAGTCGTCCCCCCCCCCCCCCCCCCCCTCCTTTGGGACCGAGAAGGAGAAGCAGCCTGTGTGGGGAGGGGGGAGGGGTTAAATGTTACAGAATGCAATAATCCCCTTCCTCCACACCTCTTAGTCCTACGGCACCCAACCCTCTGCATTCAGACAGACTCTCTACTTCCATGTCGCTCAGTTGAGAGGCATGGTACGGCCCCTATTGCTCACTGTTGATATTGGGGGTTGCTCCGTCTCCCCAGCTCCTGTTAGAGGGCGTCACCCCAGCGAGGGCCTAGGCATTGTTTGTGAAAGGGGCTGGCTGTCTGGCTGCCAACAGGAAGGTCCTAGTTCACCTCTCATGAAGCAACCCCCTAACCGAAGCCACAGCACTGGGGTTTTTAGGAAGAGCATAGGTGAAGAGAGAGAGAGAGAGAGAGAGAGAGAGAGAGAGAGAGAGAGAGAGAGAGTTCGCTACTCATCCACACATTTTCAGTGTGTATAAATCAGGTTATCCGTCATCTAGTTCGGGATTTGTCAGCGGCTCCGCCTACGCTTGCTTGCAAAAGAAACGGGAAAACTGAAATATTACTGTCGTCAGCAGCTATTTTCGTCCGCAGCACAAAATCTTGCCGCGAGGTCATTACAGCAAGACCGCGCATTTCCACACAATAACCATACCATCCACAGGAAACTGCGTCTGGAGAAAAGAAAGAATTGAGGGTGGTGGTACCTAGTTCAAGTTCAAAACCATCGAAATAAACTAAAGCACCATCGGGGTAAAACTGCGGAGATCTCTTGATGAAAGGGACCTTGTTTACACCAAACGAACGCCATAAGAGGAAACACATCGTCCACTCTGATTGGTTCACGTGACTCTCTTCATGACGTCAACTCTTTCCACCCTCATATCTGAAGCGAACGCCTGAGAGCGCCCACAACACTAGCGGAGTTCGAGCAAGGCGCAGCCGCAAAACACAAGGCACTAGTTCCTCCTGCCCAGCACAAGGTATGAGACTTACTTCCTTTTATTTCTGCAACGACGGACTAATTTACTCAGTATTTTTTCTTTTAAAGCCGTTATATGTGTCACACCAATTACGTAGTTTATTTTCGATTATTTTCGCTTCATGCGCGCCACCCACAAAACATATGTTGTGAGTGAGGCGTTTTTTGTTTTGGCGATTATCATGGCGCCACCCAATAGTGGTGTCTTTCGTTAAGTGAAGTTCGTTACGTCTTGGCCATCCATCTCAGACGCTTGTTGTATTGCATTTGTTTTGTTTCTTTCGTATAACCCTTTTTGGAGATAAAAAAAGTAGTTTGCTCAGATGTTATTTTTCATTATAGCATCGTGGCTCATGCAGTTATGGCGTCTCGATTTTTCGATGTATTCTTTGTCTCGGTCATTTAAGTACAGTACAAGTTGTGTGTGTGTGTGTGTGTGTGTGTGTGTGTGTGTGTGTGTGTGTGTGTGTGTGTGTGTGTGTGTGTGTGTGTGTGTGTGTGAGAGAGAGAGAGAGAGAGAGAGAGAGAGAGAGAGAGAGAGAGAGAGGATTTTTTGGAGAGTGGTGTTCTTTGTTTACTCGTTCAGTGACAACAATGTTGAATGACAAAACTGGCTGAAGCGATAGTACCTGAAGGTGCTGGACTCACCAACTGAACCATCAGAGGGCAATATATATATATATATATATATATATACATATATATATATATATATATATATATATATATATATATATATATATATATATATATATATAAAATCATATAAAAAACCCGAGAGGAAGAACATTATCCCAGTCTTTTATTTTAAATCAATATTTCGGCTGAAAGCCTTCCACAGGACCTGAAAAACATCATACACAATAACATATTGTTAATCAGCATAACCTCTACTTTTCAAGTACATTTGATAATATTTAACATTATTTCCAATAAGCATACATCCCTCAAATAATTATAACTACATACCTTTAGAATGACAAACCTTAGTTACAAAATCGTAACATTTGAACCCATCACTTACTATAGTGCTTGGTGTGGAGGAGCTCATTCCTTGCTAATCTAGAAATCCCATTCTAGGGATTAATACTAACAGTGAATAAAGTTCATTGCCAGGGAGCTTGGTGGTGATAACTTTACTTTAGCATGAAATTCATAGTACAACTGTTCAGCTATACTCCTCCCAATTCCCACCACCCCACCATACCCCCCCCCCCCCCCCCCCCCCCCCCCCACACCTCGCACCTTCCCACCTCTCACTCTTACTTGTTTCCTTTTACTGCACCCAAGTCCTCTACCTCCTCCTCAAAGAAAAAGAAAAAAAAAGTTCTGTAGTGTAAATGTACTTTTTCCCTCTGGAGTGTTTTAAAAACATAATCTTAGTTAATTATAGTGTTGTTGTTTTTTAACAAAACTCTTTACAAGTGCACTGTATATATTTATATGTTTAATATCTAAAATATCTAATTATTTAGAGATACCAGTTGTAAAACTTAATAAAAAACTTAATACTACTGAGGAAGTCCTTGTTAAATTAAACCTTGCCTAATAATTTCTAGACCTTCACACAATTGATGTATTATTGGTCATGTTTACTGTGCTGTTCTATTGCAAATGTAAATCAGTTTTGCCATTTACTTTAAAATTATTTCTTATCATAGTATTAGTATACAGATTTGTATCTTTCTTTGTTATAATATTGCATTGAGTGTATGTGTGTATAGTTATGTTTTCTGTGTCTTTGACAGGGTGCTCTCGACACCAAGTTGACCGTGGATCCTCACAGGGCCTCAAAGTGGACAGGACTAGATCATGAAAAAAGAGGTTCATAGCGCTGCAGATTTTCTCCTGACCCTGCTAAAGGCTCGAGGAGTTAAATCGGCAATATTAGACCAGTTCCATCCTCGTGTGATCTTCAAGCTGACGAAGCACTACCAGAACCACTGGTTTGAGGACCAGCCATTCAGAGGAAGTGGCTTTAGGTGCATCAGAATCAATCCTAAGATGATGGATCCAATCCTTGAGGCAACGTGGGCAGATTGTGAGCCAGAAGACAAACTGGAAAATTTTCTTCCCAAGGAACTAACTCTTTGGGTGGACCCTAATGAAGTGTCTTATAGAATTGGCGAAAATGGCAGCATCGGGGTGCTCTACTCGGGAGAGGAACGCCAGGTTCAACCCATGAGCAGTCTTCAGCAGCAGCAGCAGCAATTCCACCACCTCCAGCTTCAGAAACAACTTCAGCAGCAGCAGCAGAGCCAGCAAGCTCTCCACCTCCACTCTCAGCAGCAGCAGTTCCTGCCCCACAGCTTCTACACAGGATCCTGCAAGAAAGAGATCAACAGGATCAACATGGAAAGCCAAGTTCGACAGATGCCTGTGTTCAGCTAGCTTCTTATGGAGATGAACACTTTCTGTCAGGATTCCTGCCCTTGCATCAGTTCATTGTAAATAATTGGACCAGGAACTCATTTCATCATCAACAACCATGATATCCATGGATATCGGATGCGAGTCTCAGTCTCAGTATTACTTCACGGAGTTGAAGTGTGCACATGTCAGGTGGAGTCTGCCATTTTTGTGTTGATTTGAGTCTCTGGTGTTAGTTGTCCATGGCAGGTCATGTGTGTGCATGGTGTGGATTGAGACGATGCAGATTGGTCGGCATTTGATAAAGTGAGATGATGAATTTGAGTTCTGTGCAGCTATGAGTCATTGGATGTATGGCACTTGTTCTCTAGAGCATTTTGGCATGTGTGATGTGCATTCAGGATGTTGCAATGAAGGCACTGCAGCCATGGTGCTCACAAGCAGGTGTTGTGTCTTTCACTTATTCCAATTTTGTGTCCTGATCTCCGTCATGACCAAAGTACCAAATTGTAAAGTATTTTCAGTCTCGTTAGTCACTCAAATCATCTGTACAGAAATTTCACCAGTTGTTAGTATGCCAGCCTGGACAGGTCATGTTTGGACCTTTTTTTTTTTGGAAAGAAAATTGAAAATTGATAATAAATATACATGTTACAACAATGAATATGATCTTTATAATTTTTACTTTAATGGTATATCCACGGGGAAGAGGATATAATAATGGCATTCCTTCCCGCATATACATGCAGTGGAAGATAACCACAATATGCTGGTAGATGCTTATGTAGATAGACATGGGTGAACGACAGAAAACAAATTCTAGTGGTGGGCTCATTTAGTGAACATTATACTTTACCTTTAACATTATATGAGGCTTTCATTTTCAGTAGATGGTAAATATTTCATTTTTCATAGGCCTGAGTTTCAATGGAAGAAACAGATGCATAAGTTTACATCCTCTGTAACTGTTGAGTTTGGTTTGAAGACACTTTAAAATGTTGAAAAATTCCAGGCCTTGGAAAGTGGAACATCCAGTCAGTGAAGAGTCATTATAGCCAAGTGATTAAATTCAACTGAGTTCATGATTCCCAACATTTACTGTGTAGCGAAAGTGAGGTCAGTAAACAAGGTTCTGCAGATGCATGCACAGTCATTTAGTTTGGAAGTTCAGTTTCACAACTCAAGTACTGGTCAAGTTGAATTTGCACCACCAGCAGTGAGTACTGGTGTCAACAGGCCCAAAGGAAGTTACAGGTAAAATGTTCCCATGGGAAACCTCGAAAGTTGTAAAAAGTTTTAAGTTTTATGTGAGGTACGGCCACCACTCCTGATACTCAATGAACTACTACCACTCACAACTTCAGCTCTCAAATGCCCTGCTTGACTTTCTTCACTTTCATGTATTGTGTTGTGTGCCTCCTATCTCTTCACCATTCTTTTTAAGTGCCTGTCTGCTGCACTTTTGTAGGCTACCTATGCCAAGATTTGTTGTAATGCATGTTTTTTATCACCTGGGTTTTATCTGTGTGTGTGTGTGTGTGTGAAAAGTGTCTCATGGAGTTCAAATGTGTCTACCTGGCACTGAAAGGCTTTTTGTATTTTAATGGGTCTCACTATCTTTACCCTCTCTTAATGTCGGCCTTTGAATTTGCCAATGGGATTTGAGCACGTTGGTGAATATTTCTCACACACAACTATCTCCTCAACCCACCCTCTTCAACACACACACACTGCCAACTCTTAAAGTTGGCACTTTTTTCTTGAGAAATGAATCGTTCTTAGATCACACTTCTTAATTGTTGAAAAATACACAAATACATCCCAGATCAATAAATTGCATAGGTGCTCCAGCAGGGTGATGAAACTGGCATGAATATTTCAGCAACATTTTTATAAAGCACTTGCACATGTACGAAGGCACTTAATGTTGGACAAAATGCTGAAGTAATGTCCCCTGTGATTTGGAATAGATCCACCTTGTTTCTCTACTTGATTGATAAGCAGTGAATAACTAGGGACATCATGACTTGATTTGTGCTTACTCTAAACTACATTATTCTAGTGACTCTCATGCTCAATGACCTTATGTAGCCTTCAAGGGCTGAAGGCTGTAAAACTTGACCATCTATC
>JAWQFJ010002940.1:95000-120000 GCA_034096865.1 Theodoxus fluviatilis | reverse complement strand
CAGATACAACTATGAAGGCAGGCAAACATATATACATGTACATGCTAGCACGTATGCCTGCACGCGCTCACACAGAGAGAGAGAGAGAGAGAGAGAGAGAGAGAGACAGAGAGAGACAGACACAGAGAGAGACAGACAGAGAGAGAGAGAGACACAAACAGAGAGAGAGACAGAGAGAGACAGAGACAGAGAGAGAGACAGACAGACAGACAGAGACAGACAGACAGAAAGACAGACAGAGACACACACAGACAGACAGACAGACAGACAGATAGACAGAAACACAGACAGACACAGACAGACAGACACACACAGACAGACTCACAAAGACAGACAGACAGACAGACACAGACAGACAGACAGACACAGAGAGACAGACACAGACAGACAGACACAGACAGACAGACACAGACAGACAGACACAGGGAAAGAGACACAGAGAGCGAGACGCAGAGAGAGAGAGACACAGAGAGAGACACACACAGAGAGATTGATTGATTGTTTAATTTCGGCCGACGACCCATCAAGTAGGAATATACACATATGTACAATTTTAAAACATAAACGTATCAGTTGTAGTCACAATAGAATTATCTTCTGAAAGAAAGTGACATATAATATATATCTCGTCAGTAATGAAATAGCTGTACAGCAAGGTAAAAGTTATCACATATACATTTTAAAATATCAATTCGCATTTTGAGCGTCTGGTGAGATCAGACAAGAGGGGAGAGAGAGAGAGAGAGAGAGAGAGAGAGAGAGAGAGAGAGAGAGAGAGAGAGAGAGAGAGAGAGAGGGATGGATGGATGGAGTTTTACGGCGTATCAACCTTTGTAGGCTATGTAAGGCCATTAAGCGAGAGAGAGAGAGAGAGAGAGAGAGAGAGAGAGAGAGAGAGAGAGAGAGAGTGAGAGACTCTTATGCTGAACTTTATTTGTCGCTAGCGGCCCATTGTATTAAAAAGTAGTTTCATAAAGAAAATTATACATTGCTATTAAGAACGATATTCATGCAAACTGTTCTTTCATGAATACATCTGGGTGAATAGGTTCCCTTTTGCACGTTACGACATTTTTGTCGGCCACGTACATATAAATCCACGCATCTGTCTACCCACTCAGTATTTCTTCTCTCAGCCTCAAGGCATAGAAAATGTACATCGCAAGTGACCTTGTCATTTTTTCATTCTTTCCCTGCATCATAGTTTTACAGCCATAGGTTTTCAACTTTATAACCTGGAATCGTTCTAAATATTTTTTCTTAGTTCATTGTATGCAGGACATGTTAGTAGTAAGTGTTCTTCATTCTCTTTTTCTTTACATAATGGACAGTTTGTGTCTGGTATCCTTTCGTATCTTTTGTTAGTGAGTAAACCGTTGATTCCAAATCTAAACCTTATAAACACATCCCTGAACTTTTTCACGTCTAGTATATTCAAGTAGTTTTCTAACCCAAAGTTTTGTTTGAAGGATGAATACCAAACATATCTATCATCGCATTCGTTCTTTGCATTCCACTCCTGCATAAAGCAATCCTTAATTCTCTGCTTTAGTTGATGGGTGAAATGCTTTACGTCCGCAACTCCTCCATTTAACCACACAAATCCAAAACCTAGACGGTATAGGAAATTCTTCACCATCTCAGCCCAGTTTCGGTCACCGACGATACGCGAGTTAAATATCATTCCGTATGCTTGCTTGGGAAGTCTTTCCTCTTTCATTCGACAGAGTTTCAGCCAGAATTTAATTACCCTGATACCGCTGTTTATTGAGATCGGAAATCTACCCAGGTCTCCGTATACCATGTGATTCGGGGTCCTTGTGTCCAGTCCCAAGAATCTCTTACAAATGAAAGTGTGAATTCTCTCCACTTTCAAACTTTTATGGAGACCCCATACCTCAGAACCGTACAGTAGGGTTGCTTGTACCTGTGCGTCAAAGATGTTTGTGAACACCTTTGTTTGCATGCTATGCAGTCTCCCGAGTACTCTCAATACTTGTACACCCTTTTGTCAGGGGCGGACGAGGGGTGGTGGGGGGGGGGGGGGGGGGGTTCCGGGGTTTCCGGAAACACCCCCCCCCCCCCCAAAAAAAAAAAAAAAATTAAAAATATATATATATATATATATATAGAATTTGTTTACATCAAAATGCGCCAGATTAGACCTATTTGCAGCCTTCTTCCCCCCCCCCCCCCCCCCCGCTTTGTGGTCACTGCTCCCCCCCCCCCCCGGTTCCTAAAAAAAGTTTGGAAACACCCCCCCAAAAATGAACTAATCCGCTCCTGTTTTGTTTACCTTTCACTGCTAAGTCATCAAGTGCGGATTCAGTGGACAATTTTGTCGTAAAAACATAACCAAGGTAGGCCTACTTATATTGGTTTATCACCTCGTGATGTGCCGTCTAGAAACGACCTTTCTCCTACTGCTAGGTGGCCTCCCTTCCTGAAAACCATGACTTTAGTCTTTTCTGTGTTTACCCTCATATCTAAGGTCGTTGAAACACGCACAAGTCTGTCTATTTGATTTTGGAGGCCAACAGATGTAGTAGATATCAACGCAACATCATCGGCAAAGAGCAAAAGAAATACCTCCATCATACCAGGTATCATCTGTACTCCATGTTTACCATTTTTTCGCACGTAGTCTGCTACTGCGTTACTGCACTCCTCTCATTAAAGATCTCCACTGGCTGCCTGTTTCTGAACGTATCAAGTATAAGACTGCATGTCTCTGCTACAACATCATCTCTGAATCTGCACCTGCCTATCTCTCTGATCTGGTCTCTCTGTACACCCCTTCTCGCTCACTCCGCTCTTCTGCTGACACTCGACTCCTCCGCCAAGGTCGCTTCAAGCGCAGAACTCATGGCTTTCGCTCTTTCTCATACTATGGCCCTCAACTGTGGAATTCTCTCCCTCACAATATCCGACACTCTACCTCCATCTCTTCCTTCAAATCCAACCTCAAAACCTACCTTTTTCAGCAATATTACTTGTGAATTCGTTAGAATCCTGCCGCAACCCCCCCCCCCCCCCCCCTCCTCTACCCCCACGTACATCTTGACATCTGTGTAAATATTTGTATAGTATATTGTCAGTCTGACTGTGTACATCTGAATGCATGTGTTTGACTATGACTGGATGACTAAATGTATAGACTGTGTGTTGTATGTTTATTTTGTATATGTATGTATATATGTTACGCGCTTAGAACCTCGGGAAAGGCGCTTTATAAGTATAATAAATTATTATTATTATAATATATAGAGAAAAAATTAATGGACTCTCAATTGCTCCTTGCTTCACTCCTGCTGGACACTCGAAGGAATCGGTTAGGTCATGACCCCAGCAAACGCATGCTTGGACGTTGGTGTACATGGCCTTTAACATCGAAAGAAATTTTGTAGACAAGCGCGAGCCTTTAAGTACTTCCCAAAGTTTACTATGGTTGACAGAATCGAATGCCTTCCTGTAGTCAATAAAAGCAACGCAAAGTTTCCCACGTCTATCTCCATTGACATATTTCGTGATCATACAATAAAGCGTGAAAATATTATCAACTGTTGAATGACGAGTTCGAAAACATGCTTGTTCTACACATACCTTATTTTCTCCCTCCATCCATGCACGAAGCCGTCTCGCCAGAACAGTAATAAAAATCTTGCTCATTACACACAGCAAGGAAATGCCTCTGTAATTGTCAGGTTCTAGGACATTTCCTTTCTTATGCAATGGGATGATGATTGATTTCGACCATATTTCAGGGAAGTAGTGCATATCAAAAAGGGTGTTGAACAGTTTGGTGAGAAATGGGATGACTTTTTCGCCAGCCACTTTGAAACACCCCCGGGTAAGCCATCCAGACCTGGGGCTTTGGAAGGTTTCAGCCTACTAATGGCACATCTGACTTCATCTTGACTAAAGACGTCGTCCAGCACGTCATGGTGCACAAGGCCCTTCATCTCTGCTTCATCACTTACAAGACTGTCTTTCGTATGGAACATAGTCTCGAAGTGGGCTTTCCATGTGTTGACATGGATGTCTGGTTGAGAAGTTGAGCAGCTTGAGGAACCTTTCACAATGGCCCAGAATGCTCGGGAATCTTGCACGCTCTTCAAAAGTGAGTTTCTTATCTCTACAAAATGACCAGGCTTTTTCCTTCTAACAAGGTCTTTGTACTGGCGCCTGATCAACAAATACTGTTCTTTGGCTCCTGCAGTTTGAGATTGCCTTAAACCTTTCAGGGCACTGTAGGCCGTGCTCCTACTTTCACTACACTCTGTATCAAACCAATGTGCCCGTGGTTTTGTAGATCCTCCCATTTCAACTTTTATCTCCTTTTTCAGACATATTGCACTCGTTGTTAGGATTTCTGTGAATTGGGCAAGAGCATCATCCACTGAAGTAGCCATTGCTGTAGTTGCCTTGGTTATCTGGTTGTCAAAGTTAGGTGATTGCATGTGCTTTTTTAGTTCCTCTATCTTGCATGCATCCCAACAAAGCTTTATATAAGACCTCGACACCTTCTCAGGAATCATGCGAGTTTTGGAGGGCCCAAACACCACTTCAAGGGGCATGTGATGAGACTCCACACGGGCACTTATGTAGAGATCAACAGGGTAAGGGAGATTTTGGGTGATCACCAAACAATAATCTATAACACTGTCACCGCTTGGAGACAAGTAGGTAAATCGACCAAGCCTGTCACCACTCGTGCATCCATTCAATATAACAGCATGATGGACTTTGCAAAGGTTTCTCAACATCTTTCCAAAAACATTTGTTGTCTTATCTTGCGACACTCTAGGAGATCTGAAATGTGTGCAAGGGCAGGCTGTCATCACTAGCTCGCCGTCGTCTTCTACGTCCTGGTCCTCTTCGGCGTGAGCTTCCCAGTTTCCGATTCTTGCGTTCATGTCAGCGCAAATCACAATTGTGGAGTCTGGGTGTCTTTCCTGGAATTTCAGTATGAGGTCTTCCAGGAAGATGATATTTGATGAAATTTCTTTGTCTTTATAGTATGGAGAATCAATAGGTGGTATGTACGCGCATATCAAAATGGTGTCCTTAAAAAGTGGGCCTCGGATCCTAAGAGATAACATTGTATTGCAGTCAGTGTCTAGTATCGTTAAGAAATCTGCAAGCGTTTTCTTTACCAGTATCACCACTCCACCAGATCTCCTTCCTTGTGCTGACAGTTTTATTCCAGGTGAATGTAGTACCATGTAGCCTTCAAAGGGGAGACACAGAGAGAGACAGAGAGAGAGAGAGAGAGAGAGAGAGAGAGACAGAGACAGAGAGAGATACAGAGAGAGAGACAGAGAGAGAGACAGAGAGAGATACAGAGAGAGAGAGACAGAGAGAGAGACATAGAGAGAGACACAGAGAGAGACACAGAGAGAGAGACACAGAAAGAGTCACAGAGAGTGAGACACAGAGAGAGACACAGAGAGAGAGAGAGACACACAGAGAGACACACAGAGAAAGAGACTCAGAGAGAGACACAGAGAGAGAGACACAGAGACAGAGACACAGAGACAGACACACAGAGACAGAGACAGAGAGACAGAGACACAGATACAGAGACAGACACACAGAGACACAGAGACAGAGACACAGAGACAGAGACACAGAGACAGAGACAGAGACAGAGACACAGAGACACAGAGACAGAGACAGAGACACAGAGACAGACACAAACAAACACAGAGACAGAGACAGAGAGACAGAGACAGACACAAAGAGACACATAGACACAGAGACAGAGACACAGAGAGAGACAGACACACAGAGACACAGAGACAGACACACACAGACACAGAGACAGAGACAACCACACAGAGACGAGACGGACACACAGAGACGAGATGGACACACAGAGACGAGACAGACACACAGAGACAGACACACAGAGACAGGCACACAGAGACAGACACACAGAGACGGAGACAGAGAGAGACAGAGAGAGAGAGAGAGACAAAGAGGGAGAGAGACAGATAGAAAGAGAGACAGAGAGAGAGAGAGACAGAGACACAGAGAGAGAGAATAACCCACGCCCACCTTTGCATAAAGGAGTGTACATTGAAATGAAACACATGCAAATATAATCAGACCAGCATGATATTGATGACGAACTAGGCAAATGCATGACCTCGCCAAAGATAGAACAGTTTAAAAATAAAGCCATTAAGAAAAGTTCACCTACGCACATGCGTGCAAGTACATGTGGACACATGCATGCACGCCTGCAAGCACGACATCTAAATATATAAAACCCAAACGATTTCTGTCTATCTGTGAGGATCTCTGTCTGTCCGCTCTATGCGTTCGGCCGCCCGTGCACGGATCTCCACAAAATTTGGCATGTCCCTCCCCCATAACTGGATGGGGGTAGTTGTCACATTTTGGAAGGCATACCTCCGACCGTTCTGGAGATATTCCCTCTGGAACATTTTAGTCATGGGACTGTTGACGGCAAAGGGAGGCAACTCGGCTCCAACGTGTGCTTCGTGAGAGGTAAAGGGAGGCAACTTGGCTCCAATGTGTGCTTCGTGCTGCACGAGGTTTTACGGGTTCGAGCTCGCTCATCTCATCATGCGTTGATGTTTGGTGAATGTGAGGGGGTGGGGGGTGGGAAAGTATGTATGGTACGGTTATTTAGGGGGGGTGATGCCGGGGGGGGGGGGGGTTGAGACCGGGGGGTTGTCAGACCAGGGGGGGTGAGGCCGGGGGAGGGGGGGGTGAGGCAGGGGGGGGGTTGTTGGGGGTGGAAAAGTATCTATGGTATGGTTATTTAGAGGGAGAGGGACATGGAAAAGGTGGAGACGGGAAAAGGTGGAGACGGGATGGATGGATGGATGGAGTTTAAGGGCCTATCAGCCTTGTAGGCTATATAAGGCCACAACGTTAAAAACACTTCTACCATGGTAATATAACTCTTTACAATAACGGAGAAAAGTACAATTCACTCAACTAGTGATATAGAATCAGTAAAATCTAATCCCACAGCCCAACAGCCAGCAAAGGCAGGGCTCATCAGGTTTCAAGGCCACAACAAACATTCACTGAATAAAAATGTACAATTAAAAAATTACCACAGAAGAGGTAAGTAGGGGAAATATCAAAAACAATTAAGATATAATACAACTCATATACGAGAATAATACTCAGAATCTATTAAAAATTTTATCACAGCAAGGGGATCTTTAAAAATGTCAGACAAATTGCTCGACCCACTCCGTAGATGAGCAAGCCGAGGGCACTCCACCAGAACGTGCCGCATGGTAAGCCTGCACTGGCAGTTGCGGCACTCCGGTGGAGGCTCCGACCGCAACAAATAGGAGTGGGTCAAAACAGAATGGCCGATCCGAGAACGGCAGAGCACAACTTCCTCTCTTCTCGTGAGCGATGTAGGGGAGAGTCGCTCACCCCACACTGAAGATACTTCATGAAGTTTGTTACGTGCCCTGCCGTCCCAGTCGGCCTGACACAGGTTAGAAATAAATTTATTAATACGGGGTACCAGGTCGCCAGCCGGGACCCTGCCCGGGGACACAGGAAGGGAGAGAGCAGACTTGGCAGCCTGATCTGCTCTCTCGTTCCCCGGGATGCCCATATGGCTAGGGACCCAGCAGAAGACGACCTCAGTACCCCCACACTGTAGTCGACACAGACGGATAAAAATACCAAACAGATAAGGGTGTGAAATCTCCCTACCCCGCAGAGCCTGTAAGGCTGAAAGCGAGTCAGAGACCACAAGAGCTCGCAGCAGTCTCTTGCTCTGGACTACGCCAAGAGCGGCCTCAAGTGCACTAAGTTCGGCGGAGTAGATCGAAGTCCCATCCGGAAGGCGAAACCGAAAGACGGAGTCGTGGGCGACAACAGCTGCCGCCACACGATCCCCGTCCTTCGAACCATCTGTATACAATCGGTAAAAATGTGCATAATTCGATAAAATTTCCCGGAATGCACCCTTGTACGTGTGAGAGAGGGCAGCACTCTTGAAAAATCTCGCTAAATTGAATAAAACAACAGGCTCAGGCAGGAGCCACGGTGGTGACAAATATAAAGGGTATGTAAAAATTTTGTCCAACCGAACGTTTGCCGCCGCGATATCCTCCTCAACTCGTATCCCCAACGGGGGGATACAGCTGGGCTTGGCCGCGTAAATATGCGGAAACTTCGGCCACACAACACAGTGATAAGAAGGATTTGTCGGGTCAGAACCCACACGAAGGATGTATTGCAAGGCAAGCTTGCGCCTACGCAAATAAAGTGGAGGCTCGCGCGCTTCCGCATATAAACTTTCCACAGGAGAGGTGCGGAAGGCACCGAGGACAGATCTTAAACCCTGATGGTGTATTGGGTCGAGCATCGACAAGTACGACTTGCGAGCTGACCCATACACAAAACAACCGTAATCTAATTTGGAGCGCACCAAGGCACGATACAGTAGTAATAAAACACTGCTACCACCTCCCCAGCGGGAGTGAGCAACTACACGAAGTAGGTTGAGTGCCCTGGTACACTTCACACGTAAATATTTAAGATGCGGTATAAAGGTTAAACGTGTGTCGAAGAGGATTCCAAGAAACTTGGTTTCCTTCACGACAGGCAAAGGGAATGCATCTAGAAACAAAACGGGATCGGGGTGTAATCTGCGACATGCACAAAAATGCATGCACACAGTTTTTGATGACGAAAATTTAAAACCGTTCAAACCCGACCAATCCACCAGACGATTGAGAGACAGTTGCAACTGTCTCTCTATAAGATCCATGCTCTTGGCATGGCAAACAATTAAAAAATCATCTACGTATAAAAAAGAGGGAACGCCGGGAGGAAGACATTTGACAATGCTGTTAATTTTTACACTAAAAAGTGTCACACTCAGAATGCTGCCCTGAGGGACACCCATTTCCTGAGGGTAAGGCTGTGATAAATTTGAGCCAACACGGACTCGAAATGACCGATCACGCAGGAAATTACTAATGAAGTGTGGGAGTCGACCTCGAAGACCCATGGCGTGGAGATCGGACAAGATGCCATATCTCCACGTAGTGTCGTAGGCCTTCTCGAGGTCAAAAAACACTCCCACACAATGTTCCTGACGCAAAAAAGCGTCCCGCACAATGCTCTCAAGACGGACGAGATGATCAGCCGTACTGCGCCGCTTCCTGAAGCCGCACTGGACGGCACTGAGGACCCCATGCTTCTCCAGGAACCAGACGAGCCGGACGTTAATCATTCGCTCTAAGGTCTTACAGACGCAACTTGTGAGGGATATTGGACGGTAATTTACAGGGTCTTTGGGATCTTTACCCGGTTTGAGAACCGGAACGACAATAGACTCTCGCCACGAAGGAGGGAAAGAACCCGAAGACCAAATAGTATTAAAAATCTCAAGTAATAACTGGAGTGATGGCTGAGGCAAATGCTTGAGCATCTGATAAGGAATGCCATCAGGACCAGGAGACGTATCATGGGCGTTTCTCAACGAGTCGAGAAGCTCCCGCAGAGACAAAGGCAGATTATAAACTTCAGAGTCGTCCGACTCGAATCTAAGGGTAACCTTTTCCCGCTCCGCCTTGTTCCGTTGGAACGACGGATTACAGAAAGAAATAGACGAGTTACGAGAAAAGGTGGCAGCTAGGGCATCCGCAATCTCAGGTGTCGAGTCGACAGTCTTCCCATCAACAGACAGATGAGAGACGGGAGAAGAAACAAACTTCCCCGAGATCTTCCGCACCATCTCCCACGTCTTGCGAATGGGAGTCCTGGAGGAGAGCTTACCAACGTACTCTCTCCAGGACTGCCTCCTGGCAGCGCGGATGGTGCGCCGAGCCAGGGCTCGAAGTTCCCTGACACGGCGAAGATTCTCGGGGCATGGGTTTCTTCGAAAGAGTCGAAGAGCCTTTTTCCTCTGACGGAGAGCATCTCGACACTCCTGGTTAAACCAGGGACGATGCACCCGCCGTGGTCCTGTCGAGGTCTGAGGGATGGACAAGTGGGCAATTTCGTTTAATACTCTAGTAAAAGAGCAGACAGGGTCATCACCGCCATCGAAGGCTTCAACACGAAGCCGAGTTTCACAGAGGGACCGAAAGAGATTCCAGTCGGCTGCCTGGAGTTTCCACCGCGACGGCCTCTGAGCAGCAGAGGGTCCGGCAGTTGTCAGCACGACTGGAAAGTGATCACTCCCATGCGAGTCCTCCCGCACCTGCCAGGAAAAGTCCAAGGCCAGAGAGGGGGAACAAAGACTGAGGTCGATGGCGGTAAATGATCCAGAAGCTGGATGAAGATAAGTAGGCTGCTTAGTATTAAAAAGATATGTCATTATCACAGATAAACTTTTCTAACAGTTTGCCTCGAGCATCAGTAAGATGACCGCCCCACAAGGGGTTATGGCCATTAAAATCCCCAAGTAATAGAAAAGGTGGTGGTAACTGTTTAATCAAGTCTTCTAAATCGGAACGACATAAAGAGGAGCTGGGGGGGACATAAATGGAACATATGGTGATAGGTCTATGGAGAGTCACCCGCACAGCCACTGCCTGCAGTGGAGTGGACAGGGAGACAAGACCGTGAGGAACGTTTCCCACCAGAACACACACCCCACCCACAGCTCTGTCCGAAGAAGAAGACGAAAAAGTAGTAAAACCACGCACAGAGACTTTATCCCGCGATGTTACTAGTGTCTCTTGTAAACAAAGAACAAGGGGATTAAGTAATGATATGAGGAGTAAAATCTCCTCAAAATTCGCCCTCAAACCTCGACAATTCCACTGAACAAGTGTATTCATTTCTTTCTAGGGGAGTGGACGTGGCTCTGAGAAACCTGAGAAACGGGATCTCCCGTCTCCATGTTCTCAGAGGCCTGCAGCGCACTAAATCGATTGTGCTGCTGCACAGGGTCTCGCTCCCCCTTCGAAAGCCTGTCTTTCATCGGAGCTCGCTTCTCCGACCTCTGAGCTGCCTTGGTCGGCAGCCGAGGGTGGAGACGGGAAAAGGTGGAGACGAGAAAAGATACAAAATACAAGATACAAGATACAAGATACTTTATTGTCCTCATTGTTTACAAGGAATTTTGTTTTGTCTGTGGCAAAAACATAATGCATACATACAAAAACAGAAACGTACAAGAAGTTCAACATTAATTAACTCAATCACAGCGCTCAAGTTATGGAGTCCACACACTAATCATAGGCCATAAAATAAGATAGCATGCAATTGTATCATAATTTATTACTCTAACAAATGTAATAACACCATGTTACTTCAAGTAAATATACATACTGAACACGCGCATCAGATGTAGTAAACTGAAAGACACAATAAGATAGTACACATTTAGCGCTACATCATAGGCAATTAGGCAATTCAATTTAATAGAGAAACATTCTACATCGCAACAAGTAATCACAGAAGAAACAACAGACACAAGCATGCACATTAAGCAACCATCGACACGCAATCACACATACCCGATCTTCAACCATAACACATGTACAAACCCTGCATCACACAATCACAGGAAAGACCAACAAGAGACAGGCATGCACATCAACAACCACACTCACACAGCATGCATACACGATCATCAATGCATAACGCATGCACCCCCCCCCCCCCCCCCCCCACACACACACACACACATAAACACACTCTCACATGTTCATCCTTGTTGGTACAGACATAGTTCACACCATTCATAGTCCTTCCTCTCACAGTTCACAGCACTACAAGTCCTCATAGTTCCAGTTCACATTACTCCAATCCTCCGTCAAAAGTCACATGAATCCTGGTCACATTGTTACAGCTCTCATCACTCATCCTCACAATCACAGTTCACATCACCCACTCTTCAGTCACAGTTCGCGTCACTCCTGGTCCCACAGTCACGTCAAGCCTCACAACAATCTTCATGCATACTACCCATTCACCGGGACTCGTTGAAGAGACGGATGGCTGTCGGGAGGAACGAATCCCTCATACGGTTTGTTCTGGCAGGCCAACACCTCAGGCGACGTGAGGACTCACGACTGGGTTCGCATGACGCGAATGCCTGGTGCAGAGGGTGGCGGTCGTCGGAGTGAATCTTACCCATCTTCCTCAGAGCCACATTGGGGTAGCGATCACTGAGAGGCTGGAGGTCGGAGCCAGTGATGGCGCCGGCTTCCTCCACGATCTTCTCCAGCCTCTCCATGTCGCCCTTCCTCACACTGCTGTGGTAACACAGCTGGTTGAAAGAGACAACGCTCTGAATCGTCGCCTGGTAGAAGAGGTGGAGAATCTCAGGGTTGACGCGGAACTGCCGCAGCTTTCTCAAGAAGAAAAGCCTCTGGTTCGCCCGCTTGCACACGGCGTCCACGTTCGGCGACCAATCGAGCTGGTTATCGATGATGGTTCCCAGATACTTGTAGGTATCAACCATCTCGACTGGTTCGCCCTTGATGACGATGGGATCGACCGTGGTCTTGTTGTCTCGTCGAAAGTCCGTGATGAGCTCCTTGGTCTTGGTCACGTTCAGCTCCAGGAAGTTGTCGTCGCACCACTTCACCAGTTCCTCCACGGCGTTTCTGTACGCCGATTCGTCGTTCTTCAGGATGAGACCTGACTGGGATGTGTCATCTGCGAACTTCAGCAGCAGGTTGATGAGATCCCTGAGGCGACAGTCGGCGGTGTACAGCGTGAAGAGCGAGGGTGACAGCACGCAGCCTTGAGGGGCGCCTGTGTTGGTGGTAATGGGAAAAGGTGGAGACGATAAAAGGTGGAGACGGGAAAAGGTGGAGACGGGAAAAGGTGGAGACGACGGGAAAAGATGGACACGGGAAAAGGTGAACACGGGAAAAGGTGGAGATGAGAAAACGTGGAGACGGGAAAAGGTGGAGACGGGTAAACCATCTAGTATATCTATATTGTTTGTTATAGGTTATTTTTTTAATTAAAGTCCCATGTTACATGACAAAAACTAAGGTTTTTTACGCGAGTTTTGCAGAGTAGCAGTGGTCGCCCTCCTAATACATAATTTAATTCTAAATAAACGAGCAATATGAATGAGAGCAGCGAGTGAGAGAGAGTGAACGAGTGATCGAGTGAGTGAGTGAACGAGTGAGTGAGTGAGTGAGTGAGTGAACGATGGATGGATGGATAGTGTTTACGGCCTATCAGCCTTTGTAGGCTATGTAACGTAAGGCCATTAAGCACGAAAATCACTGAAACAGTTAAGAGTAAACGCAAATCAAGTCACGGTGTCCCTAGTTATTCGCCTCATTACGAATCATGTAGGGAGACACGGTGGGTCAATTCTCACCCCGAACCCACAGGGGGTAGTGAGTGCACGAACGAGTGAGTGAACGAACGAGTGAGTAATTGAACGAGCGAGTGAAGGAGCGAGTGAAGGAGTGAGTGAAGGAGTGAGTGAAGGAATGAGTGACGGAATGAGTGAAGGAGTGAAAGTGAATGGAGGGACAGAGTAAGAAGTAGAGTGAACGAAGAAGTAAAGGACTACAGGATGGAGCGAGTGGTGGAATGAAGGAGTCGGAGTCGAGAAGAGCGAAAGAGTGAGGACTTTTTTCCACATGCTTTGTGTGAACGTATTTTGGTTTTTTCCCGAAGGAAGTGATACATGTATCGATGTTTTTGTCCGCTGTAATACTCTTACGCCTGAATAGCTCATGCCCTGAGAAAGAGAGGAAACTTTCGTCGAGGATTAATCACAAGCTTCCTCAACTTACAGGCGGAAGGGGAGGTAAAGTGTTCCTCTCTCTAACTAGAAAATGAGCACAAAGCTGTGTGCGGGGTCAAACTACATTTGCTTTCTCCACCGCTAATTGTCAAGACAGAGTTGAAGACAAGCCTCTCGCTTTCGAAAGTCAAAACACGCTTTGATTTTGAAACTGTTGCACTCGATCTCTTTGCAAGATTCTGTTATACGGGGTTCTCCTGGCTTGCGCCGGGAAGTCGAAGTTCACAAACGCTGGTGGTCATTTCTGATAAAACTTTATTCACGCACTGGTCCACACACAGTGGTGACAATCAGTAAACAGTATCGTCATAACTTCACTCTACGCGCAATGGTATATGTTAGTGCTCTCTCTCTCTCTCTCTCTCTCTCTCTCTCTCTCTCTCTCTCTCTCTCTCTCTTATACTCTTTACACAGGTTCCAGACGCTTCCAGAACAGCGTAGGATCTACTCCACTCCCACGATGCTTACCGAATGACGTCACGTGACACAGCCAAGACAAATTTAGCCCGATTCAACAAGTGAGCAGGCAAGGGCATTAGGTAAGTAATTAGCGGAGAAGCTGATGTAAACAGCCCGATTGTGCTACGATGTTCCCGTTAGTTCTGGAACCTTCACAACAAAACTAATGTCACCGTCTGCTTTACTCAAATCTCATTTATCTCTCACTGCGACGTAATACCAAAACTGAATGTGGGTTGTGGTAAATTTCGGCGTTTCGGTTTATGCACAAGAAGAGAAAAGGTGCGCCAGAGACGAAAAATAAGGGTTAAACATAAAACAACCACCACTACTAACAACAAGCAGTTTTTACTGCTTTACACACTATCCATCATCTTGCACTCCTGTCATCTGGGAGATCCCATTTTTTCCTCTCCCATTTTTCCCCCGTAGTGAAAGTTGTGAAAATCGGTTAAAGTAGTAATTGCGGTAATATCTAAAGGCCATTTTCCTTTTCAAACATCCATCCCCACCTATCTCGTGCGCGTGCACATGAACACAAAACATGGGCGAGGAAACTTGATTTCACATTGTTCTGAATACTTTATTAGAGATGTGTTCCCTAGAGGAGAGCAATTCGAATCGAAAGGTATCAAAAACGTCCAGAGATGAGTACTCACGGCGAGCATTTGCGTGGACAGGTTCAAATAGAAGACAGGCTTTGGGCTTGGCGAGCACGTCTCTTAAAACAGGCATACTTGCATTTGATGGTCAAGCCCTCAAGTTATGATTTTTGCCCGTTTCAGGAATTGGGCAAGTCGAAGAACTACATAAGGCTGGAGCCGCTTGATGCCCCCCTCGTTAGCTGGAACTCCTGGCTGTGGAGCTTTCGGGGCCTGCTCCAGTAGCTCAGTGTCATGGTTGGGATAGGTGGAAGTGGCTCGACCACCAACCGGACAGTAAATTAAAAAATTGAAAATAAAAATAAAAATGGGAAATTCCTTCCTCAGAGTCACTAAATCACATTTAAAAACAAAACACGTCACAAACAGAATTTAAAACGTAACAAGAAGGGCAAAGCCCATACGACTCACATGCTTGACCTTGACCTTTACATGACCTTGACCTTCAGGTGACCCTCAAGGTCAAGGTCAAACAACTACACCTAGCAATGACATCATACACTAAGAAATGCTTTACACATTTTTCCTACCAAAATACATGTGGCCTTGACCCAAGGTCAAGGTCATCCAAGGTCATGCAACACAAAGCTGTTAATTCAAGACATAGGAAGCACAATGGTGCTTATTGGCACTTTCTACCATGAGATATGGTCACTTTTAGTGGTTCACTACCCCATTTTGGTCACATTTCATAAGGGTCAAAGTGACCTTGACCTTGATGATATTTGACCAAATGTGTCTCATGATGAAAGTATAACATGTGCCCCACATAATTATTAAGTTTAAAACAGTTATCTTCCATAGTTCAGGTTTAAGGTCACTTCAAAATATGTATACAATCCAACTTTAAAGAGCTCCTGTGACCTTGACCTTGACGCAAGGTATGCCAAACTGGTATCAAAAGATAGGGCTTACTTTGCCCTATATACTATATATAGGTGAGGTATCCAATCTCAAAAACTTCAGAGAAAATTGAGAAAATGTGAAAAATTGCTGTTTTTTAGACAACATTTATGGCCCCTGCGACATTGACCTTGAAGCAAGGTTAATTCACTATGTGGGTTTTTTGAGGTCTTGTCATCATACACTATCATGCCACATTTGGTATTGAAAGACTTAATAGTCTCCGAGAAAATTCCAACGTTACAGTTTTCGGACGCCCGGACGCCCGGTCGGACGAAACGGGTGAGTACATAGACTCACTTTTGCTTCGCATGTGAGTCAAAAAACGACCACTTCACGTTACACCGACATCTTTCAAACAAAACTCTCAATAACTGAAAACAAAACTGAGAACAAAAATAATCATTATTACAAATAAGAAATATTTATTTTAAAAAACGCCCACACCCGGCTTACATAAATCTAGTTCTTAGTCTTCACTTTTTCAATTAATCTCTTATCCCTCTCGAAAATAAAAAATGACCCTATACATACACGATGCAGGACGCTAAAAAAACCAATTATGCACAAAGAAAACGTTCTGCACAAGCCGCTGCAGAACTGAAAAAGCACACGTGCAAAACGTCTCAAAAATGCGGAGTCAGCAAGTGCTGACACCGCATATTACTTAAAGGCGCACCACCACAAGAGTCATAACATTCTCTAAATTTCTTTAATTTAAAAATAATCCGAGTCGTGACACTCAGCCAGGGGCGGCCCCAAGCAGCCATATAGGCCACCGGGGGCATCGGATAGTGGGTCAATCAGGTTCTTGTCTGCCAGATCCACAGGGACGCGGATTCGGCCACCCTTTGCAGCTCCCTCACTACTCTACTGACCTCCTGAGATCTGGCTGGCCACCCTTTGCAGCTCCCTCACTACTCTGCTGACCTCCTGAGACCGAAACTCACGTTCTAGTTTAAGGGGGCACTTCAGCCGGCTTCTGAAGGGATCGAATATTTGGATAACAAGAGACGTGGGTCTTTTAATTTTTTACGCACTAAAGCTTAGAGACCAGCACAAAAATACTGTGCTGTAATAAGTAACAATGTTGTAGTGAATTAGAAGCATCACTTGAATCAAAAATGGCATAAACTATGAACGTGGAAGTGTAAGATGACCATGTACGGGCATATTCGTTCGTTCGTTCTTTTGTTCTCTCTCCAGAGTCTATGCCGCTTGGGTCGGTTCCTTGTTGGGGAGAAACTGTACATAACACTATGAAGTATTGCTGTATTACATATATTGCGGATCAAAAATAATTTTTAATGTGTAAATTCATATGTATTTTTAATACTGAGATGGGTCGTCGGCCTCAATAAAAGCAAATCAATCAATCAACCAACCAATCAATCAATCAATCAATCAATCAATCAATCAATCAATCAATCAATCAATCAATCAATCAATCAATGACCTCATGAGACCTGGCGCCCAGCCCTCGCAATAAACGGATGATGGACCCTGCTATGATGCCTCTGCATCCCACCTCGACCGGCAACGTTAGGCAACCCCACCTTCTTCGCTGACAGTGGTCTTCCAACTCAGTGTATCTTGCCATTTTCCGCTCATGAGCCCAGGCTGGGTTGCTTTCCCAAGGGATTGTCAACTCCACCAGGAAAATGGCCTTCTGGTCCACAGACCAGATGATGATGTCTAGGCGTTCCTCCGTCTGGAGAACACTGCGAAGGATACCTAGTTGTGGGAGTCTGGGCCATCATTTCAGGTCGGCTGTGATCTCCCACCCATCTACCGGCCTCAGGATTACTCTGGGCTCTGTCTGGCCTGTCTGGTAGCCTCTGCCAAAATATTTTTTCCCCATTTCATGAAACAAGCAGTGTCACATATTTGGTGTAACACAAACATCAGTTTCCTTCACCCAATTTTTGCTATTTTTTGTTCTCCCTGACATGTTTTCCAACAAACCGAGGTATTTCCTGCTCTACAATCTCCATGCTTTGTAGTTAACAATTAAGGAAATGCTCTTTGTCGTCTCTTTCATGATAAAATGAGTGAAGCTAGGTTAATGACACCAAACATAAATCTCTTTAAAAAAAATGCGAAACTTCATTTATTTTATGTTGCTTACATAGTTTTAGTACCACATGTGACCTTCAAGGTAGTGTGTCACCGATATCTTTTGCTGGTTGTGTTGATACTGTTCCATTCCCGGAGAACAAATCCTTTAGTATCTTCCGTAGAATTAGCATGAAATGGTTTGCTTTTTTATGCCACCATTTAGCCACAGGAATCTAAAGCCCAGTTTTTGTGGAAGATCCCTCACTGACTCAGCCCATTTATGTCAATCCAATATGATGGAATTCTGAAGCATCATATAAGCTTCTTTTAGAAGCCTGCTGTGCTTCATTCTGCTCAACTTCAGCCAACTTGTGATCGCTCAAATTCAAGAATTATTGGTATAGGACATTCTCACTTCTGAAACGGAAATTCAGCCCGAGTTTTGTCCCTTTACTTCCACTAGTTCCGGTAGACTGGTAAAAATAGAAGCTCATGGGTTGATCGCTAGATCGTGGCAAAAGGATGACATTAAAGCATGCAAAAAGATTAATTAGATTAAAAACTAATCGAAAATAGTCATATTAGACTGTTTTAATGTATACTTTCTGCATAAAACCCACAGAAGATAAGTAAACAAACCTCACCGTACGTACTTAGCTGGCTAGCAGACGAACGCGATCGAACCATAGTCACTACGCCAGCAGACGATCGAGCTAGTGTGACATGTTTCATGTAAAGCTCGAATGAGTAGCAGCAGATAACTGTTTAGTTCTGGCTTGAATTGACAATTTCGTTTCCCTGGTCTGGCGAGGACCGAAAATTCACTATCATCCAGTCGATCAACTTGCGCGCACTCGACGTAATGTATAACTTCACGTAGTTCGGCTTGTGGAGATGATATTAACCGTAGATTTTAGTTGTGCGGGGTAGACCACCCGCCAAAAATTTTGAATAGTGTTTTTGATATCAATGTTTAGTAATTATTGTCGGATCAGATAGCGAAACGATCACAAGCTACTTAAACGAGCTTGGGAGCAGCGCTTACGTTTGATTCGGCAGCTGCAGTCGAACGTACTCGATCGGTCAATCGATGTCTGACATCACACTTTGAGATTTCAATAACTTCATGAAGTTGCAGTAGTTTCTTGTTTGCTGGAATGCCATGTAGCTTGGCAACTTTTCCATCAACAATTTTGCCACGATGGTTATGGCAAATAACACAGTACGTACTGTTTTCCACTCTCACATACTTTGAGCGATCTATACTATAGTATTCAGTGCAGACGAAATGTTCGAGAATGCAACCGGCAGCTGCAGTCGAACTCATTCGGTCAATCGATGTCTGACATCACACTTTGAGATTTCAATAACTTCATGAAGTTGCAGTAGTTGCTTGTTTGCTGGAATACCATGTCGGATCAGATAGTGAAACGATCACTCGTGCATTTAGTTTTGATGCGAGACCACGACACTCCCCGCAGTTGTGTTTTGTTTGCGTTGTAAAGTTTGAGTACTAGCTGTAAGTGTAAAAAATAAATAAAATAAATGGTCAGTTATTAATATAATCGGTGATTTTAGTTGTAATGAAACTTTTTGTGTGTTTTAATGCCATTTTCTTGTCATCATCGACCCGATCTTACAAGTTAGGCCTATACATTACGCCGTGTGGGCAAGTTGATCACTCATCCACTCGATAGTGAATTTTCGGTCCTCGCCAGACCAGGGAAACGAAATTGTCAATTCAAGCCAGAACTAAACAGTTATCTGCTGCTACTCATTCGAGCTTTACATGACAGTACTGTTTTCCACCCCCACATACATATACTTTGAGCGATCTAGCAAAGATCTAGTATTCATTGCAGTCGCTTCGAGAATCGACCGGAACTAGGTGGTTCTACCTAACGCGTTGTTTTTCGACAGAGAGCGCCGAGGATAACTCCTGCAGGGTACGTTAATGAGAATGTCATATACAGAGGAAATCTCCCCTGGGCTAAGTGGGCCTACATGTATACCAAATATGACTGAGCAACACAAAACAGATCATAGGTCTGTTTCTGACTTGTTGGAGTTATTGGTATCATACTAAAGCTGAAACTAAGCTTTTCAATGGTATCCAAATTATGTCTGTATCTCGAAAATGTCGGAAGTTAATACTACTTGAATAAACACTGCATTGAAACACGAAGTTGGAGAACATTGCCAAACAGGGGTAAGTACGGCACTTCTGATTGGTCCATCTTTAAAAATGTGTGCTCACCTCACGGATTAGCTTTCTGTTCTTAGAAAACGCCACACGGAAAATTTCACTATACAGACAGCAGAGAGAACGAATTTTGCAGTGATTTATGATATGCCGATTCGAACAGAAGCCATCGCGCTAAGGGAAAACCCCTAGTTAGGCTTATCAAATCCTAATTATCGTTTTGTTGTTAGGAAGTTGGGCTTGTAATAATATATATATATATATTATATATATATATATATGTATATATATATATGTATATATATATATATATATTAATAGTGTTATTTAACAGATCGATTCTAGAGGGACTGAGGCAGAAAATGCCCGAAGCAGAAAATACACGTGGTTGACCCCAACTGATTGTGATGATCAATGCTTTACTGACNNNACACACACACACACACACACACACACACACACACATACACAGAGACACAGACACAGACACACACATACGGACACAGACACAGACACACACATACAGACACAGACATACAGACGCACACATACAGACACACAAAAACACAGACAAATATAAATATATTTTAAACCTACCTGTTATGACACCACACAAAATAGTTTATGGAGAAGCTGGAAGGTATCCATTTCGTATAAATGGAATAATCCGATCAATTAGATACTGCTTAAAATTACTGAGAATGGAAAATCTACGTTACTCAAACATGGTGTACAGAATGAAGTTGAATTCCAAAAATCAAGGAAGTTGGGCATGTAAGATCAAAGAGTTGCTGTACAGATATGATTTTGGACTAGCATAGGAAAACCAGAATAACAAACGATTGTGCTTTCATTAGAGAGCTAAAAAGACGTATGATTTTAGACGTTGAAGCTGAATGGACCATGGTCTTGGAAAATAGTGATAGATACATATTTTATAGGATAATCAAACCTATCTGGATGAAAGAAAAGTATTTGTTTGCTCTAGACAAGAAGCCCTTTAGAGACGTCTTCATCAGCTTCCGGGCAGGATTTAGTGAATTGTACATTCATAAACTCAGATATTACAACGATGGCTCAGATAAATTATATATATGCCTTGCTTGCAGAGAAGAAGTTGAATGTGAAGTGCACTTTCTCCTTGCTTGTCCAGTGTATGAAGACTCGAGACAGAGATATGCCTCAACGCTCAGTAACACGTACACAAGAGAAGAACTGGGAACCTTATTGTCCACACAGGACTTCATTACAATACGTTCATTGGCTATGTTCACGTACTATGCATTTAAGCGTAGACAAGATGCTGTAAAGATTGCTACTGCAGATAATTCAATTTTGTAAGTTGTGATAGGCCTGTGGCCTAACAAATAAACCATTCATTCTTTCGTTCTCTCTCTCTCTCTCTCTCTCTCTCTCTCTCTCTCTCTCTCTCTCTCATTCTGTGTGTTCAGAGTGACTACACGCACTTTACATGAGTTGACCATTTTAATTATTGGAGCGCGAACATTTATGCACTAGGCTGCAAAGGGAATTTATACGTTGCCACATTCTTCTCAAAACGTCTTCCAACAAAAGAAGGCAGCACGTCATGTCTCACTTATGCTTATCAGCAGGTCAGCCACCCGCATAACACGGCCAAAAACACTCTTGTAAAATCATTGTAGTCCAACAGAAACTCTCCTCATCTCGAATTATTGAGATTGATGTCCAAGTGAAAACGGCGTCACATGACGTATAGAAGAAGCATTCGTAGGCAAATATGGGCTGCTATTCGCAATGAAAGATAACAGAACACGTGCATGGCAACGCGACGTAACGCAACACAGAGCACGTACACATCACAACGTCACAGCAAAAAGCAGCACACTAAAATAACACACAACACGGCAGAACGCGCATTGAAGTACGAATAAATAGATATGACACAGCAGATATTACCGCATGACAGCAATACAGCTCACAACAACAACACATCACAGCAAGATGCGTGAGCATAAAACGATCGTCTTCATAGTATTAGGACAGCATCGCGCAGACTGATTAAAGTGAAAGTGTCGACTTTCACAAATACCTAACTCGCGTTAAGACTAACCCCTTATCCCTACCCGCTATGGGCTCTTAAGTTACTATGAAGTCATAGGGCGCGTTTGTTTGGCAAGTGGCTTGCCTTGATGGCTAGTCAAGGGCGATCGAGCGAGACGCACCTACGGTAAATAGCGAGAAACGTAGGCAACGCCTAGCCCTTTAGATTCTCTCGAGATTCTACGCCTAACAAATGCGCCCATAGCCTTCACCAAAGTGCAGCAGGCAGTCGGTCGCTTTATCACCACTGCTTGCATCATCGCTTATATTACGAAGCACTTGGAGGACAAAATCAGCCTGCTGGTCTCCTGCACGTCTCACGAGGCATCCTACCCCGATCTTCCTGCTTCCAGCTCAGACTAGTGATGAACACACTCAGGTCTGACTCACCCACTGCCAGCTGTTGGGGGAAGGCATCATTTTCCCCTTCTGCAATCTGCTGTAGATCTTCCTCTCTGCCCTCTCTGCCCCCGTTTACCCCCGTTGCGTTCATTCCTCTTACCTCCCCTCCACCTTTTAACCCAACTTCCTTGCTCTTGTTTCTCATGTATCCATTCACCTTCATGTGCTCTTCCTGTTCATATGTTCCACTTACCTCTCTCTCTCTCTCTCTCTCTCTCTCTCTCTCTCTCTCTCTCTCTCTCTCTCTCTCTCTCTCTCTCTCTCTCTCTCACACCACACACACACACACACACACACTCACACAATCACACCCACACACATGTACACTCTTACACACACATACACTCACACAAACACACACACACACACACACACACACACACACACAACATACCCATGCATGCCAGAACGCACACACACACGCACACACTATCACACACACAAAACATGCGCGCACACACACACACACACACACACACAAGCACACACACGCGCGCGTGCACACAAACAAACAAACAAACAAACATACAAAAAACTAACTAAGTAGAGTTTTCTGTCTTCCATGTAAATTGTTATCTGATAGTGTGTATTTTTAAATCGAAGGACTAAATGTATGTACGGTTTGTTGTTTCTGCAAATGTCTGTATACGTGTTTCAATGTGTTTTCAACTATCCATATGTCCATCTCAGTACGTGTTTGTGTGTGCAACGGTGTGTCAATTGATCTATGTAGTGTGTGTGTATGTATGTGTTTGTGTGCGTGTGTGTGTGCATGTATGTGCGTGTGTGCGCGTTCATACGTGCACGCGCGCGCGTGTGTGCATGCGTGTACGTGTGTGCGTGCATGCTTGTGTGTATGTGTGCGTGAGTGTGTGTGTGTGTGTGTTTGTGTGTGTGGATATCTGTGTGTGCATGCGTGCCTCTCTCTCTCTCTCTCTCTCTCTCTCTCTCTCTCTCTCTCTCTCCCTCTCTCCCTCTCTACCCTCTCTCTCTCTCTCTCTCTCTCTCTCTCGCCTCTCTCTCTCTCTCTCTCTCTCTCTCTCTCTCTCCCTCCCTCCCTCCTCTCTCTCTCTCTCTCCTCTCTCTCTCTCTCTCTCTCTCTCTCTCTCTCTCTCCCTCCCTCCCTCTACTCCTACCCTGGCAGTGCTGAAGAAAGAAGGAGAGATAAAGTAGCAAGAAGCTTCCAGGAATCTCCAGTGCCGCTCCTGTCTGTCATCTGGCCGTGCTTGAACCTTCAACAACAAATCAGCTTCTGCACGTACTTAGGCACTGCGATGCACCAGAACCAGACTTCCCCTGTCCCAGTCTGCGAAAGGTCTAAGAATAGAGCAGGGAGGCAGGTCTTGGAGGAGCTGGGGTACTGGAGTTGCAGGCAGAAGGTGGGGAGGGGCCGGTGGAGAGGGCCAAATTCCACTGGGAAGTTTTCAACATCGTCCGGTAAGTCATTCGTCTCTTCTTTTGTCCTCATCTGTCTATCCCTAGCTGTTACTCGCGTCCCCCTGTGCACGCCTTCATCTTACTATCACTCTGCGATGTCCTTCGGTTCCAGGTAGCTCGCCAGAGGGCATCCGCGCCAACAGACTCTCTGGGTTCCTTGCTCTTTCTTTCCCTTCCTCCCTAGCTCCCAGGTCATAGGTGGAATCTGCCAGCCAGGTTCGGGTTCGAGTCGAGACAAACAAAGGCAGAAGAACCCACCGCCTCGTTGCTATGGTTATCTTGGTGCCGAGGTTCTGGGCTTGGAGTTCACGAAATTCCAGGGTCTGTTCCTCTGTTCTGACTGACTTCCCATCCAGAGGAAAAAGCCTATTTGACTTGTTGTTGCCGCGAGAAAGCGAGGTCGTGATGTGGCGCTATGGTAAAAGTTTATCGCATCGCCGACTTCTCGATCCTCCTTTCCCCCCATCGCCTCTCCGCTGTAGCCTCTCCGCTGTAGCTGCTGTAGCCTCTCCGCTGTAGCCTCGTGCTTGCAGTATCGTAGGAATAATAACGTTCGACTGCTTCCCTCTCCCCATCTCCTTCCCACTTACCTCCGCCTCCCCCTTTCCCTTCCAAACAAGTTCGGCTTTGCTGGAACTAACTTAGGCTTGTTTCCCTCCTGGCGTGCTGATAGCAGCACAGCTCTGTGGAGGAGAGGAAGCTAAATAGGCAGGGGAGTCTAGCGTCCAACCCAGCGGATGCACATCTGCAAGTTCAGTTCCAGCAACCACTGGTTGCATGGCGCACAGTGCATAAGATGCAGGTGTGTGTGTGCACGTCTCTTGGGTGCACCTATAAACCCCCACCGTATCCTGTGACCAGTCTACTGTGAGAGAAATAGCATCAGCCATCTGTTTGAAAGCTGCTGACAGACACAGACAGACAGGTAAGCGAGAGACAGAGTGAGAGAAGGAAAGGGTGGGAAGAAAATGAGAGAAACAACGGAAAAGTTTTCCTCCGTTCCGTGCCAGCTAGGTCACTGCCAGTGTAGGTGTTCCTTGGCGCCGA
>JAWQFJ010002940.1:65000-87500 GCA_034096865.1 Theodoxus fluviatilis | reverse complement strand
GCCTTCCGAGTCAGCCCGAAAGACCACAATGGTTTGTTTTTTTATCATTCGAAAGCAGTTTGTTGAAAGCAAAGTAAAAAAACTTGATAGTGTAGAACCTGTGATTCTACGGTTGTTTGCACAGTGAGGGTTGTTGTTTGTCTCTCCTGAAATGAGACCAATGAAAGTTCCAGAAGGTTAACTACCACTAATTGAACGACAGCTTACAACATAGCAAACGTGGAAACGACAACTTGTTCTAGGGGAGAGCACTTTTCGCTCCAAGGCTCATTGGAAACATTGTGAGCCATAGAGCTGTCACCTCTGCAGTTCGCTGGGAACAGTTCCCGGGATCTCACGCATTCCACCACCCACGCTCCAAGACGCAGAGGTAAGCTCGGCACCGGGAGTCTAGATAGGAGCCACGGCAACAACAAGTGCCACACTCCCTCACCTCAGTAGTGTGGAAATCCCCGAAGCCTTGGCTGATTTCTATTTAAAACCCGACGAGGATTGAATTTCTTGCTTCCTTGCATGCGAAGTGAGGGTCGTGCGTCGTAAACAACCTCAAAGCTGAGAGTAGTTTGGACCGGAAAGCGGAGGACGAGGGGAGAGTGGGAACGGTGCCAAATTGCAGATGATGGCAACTGACTTGGCATGGCCGAGGATTGCTAAGCTGTCAGGGTGATTGTAACGTGCCGCTCTGTTATGGCGTTATGTCATGTCGTCTGGTGTTCGCATTCCTCTTGTCGATTCTGGCGACAGACGAAGTTACTTTTTGTGCTGTCTCAAGGGCAATGCAGGATTCTTTTTTTAATTTAAAAAAAGGATTTACTTGTGTCGGAAATACGATTGAATGTGAAGATGACAAGAAAAGCTTACAATGGTTTTCTAATAGTCTCATGACAGACAGTTGATATATGTGTTATCATAGTAGGTCACATTCATCTGAAAATAATTTCCTTGTGTTTTAGGGCAGAATTTGTTTCTGTTTTCTGTAAGTTGTTAATGCTGTAATTGGTCGATATTATTTTTGTTTTCACCAGATAAATTGTGGAAACGCATGTGTTCGTTTCTTTGCATGTAACTGAACATTTTCAGTCCTACTTAAAGCATGTGTAAATGCTAATGTGGTTGCAGGGAGTAAAGCTTAGCTTCTGTGTCGTGAATTTGCAAAAGGTGCTCAGATGCTTTTGACTGTGTATGTACATAATATTACGGTTTATAAACACGTGTACACAAAAACATGTGTACCTGTTATCATTCCGCTAAAACAATCCCTGCTCTTTGTTTCATCTCAGGCACAGAATTTGGCCCCCAGCCCCCCCAGCAGCGTTGGACGATGAGGGACAGGACCCCTGAGGACATGCAGCAATGGCCAGACTGACGCGTGGCCCATGAGTGAGACCCGCGACACTGAGGGAACAGCAGCTTCGCACGACTCCCCCCCTCTCCCTGACCTTCCTCTCTCCCTCCCTAGTCCCGCCCATCCCGCCGCTTTAGCTCCCGCTACCTGTGAAGAAGACCTTTCCCAGCAAGGCGTCCATGACGATTTGAGGAAAGCTCAAGGACAGGATAGCTCCAGTCCTCCGCTTGACCAGTCACATGACAAGTCATTGGTAGAAGAAGCCGCCAGCACCAACCACAGTCCACGATCTAAAGTTCGTGCTGAGGCCAATTTTGTAGATGCATCACCCGCGACTTCACGTCAAGTTGAATCTCAGCAGAGCGAAGCAGTCGTGACTTCGTCGCATAGCCCTACTTCCACTGACGTCCCCTCCACAGACATCAAGACAGAAAACCTACCAAAGAAGAGCCTCTTCGATAACGTTCAAGGATCTTCCAAAGCAGAAAACTCCCCCGAGCAGAACCTTCCAGAAGAAGACATGGGAAACCGGTTGGGTGGCGAGAAATCCAAGGGAAAGAAAGGCGAGAGGAAGGATGGAAAGAAGGAAGAGAGGCGAGAAGAAAAGAGGAAAAGGCAGGCAAAGACAGGAGACAAAAAGAAGTCCAAGTGCCCCGCAGACCCAGACTCGTTGACAACGACGGAGATCGAGGACGAGAGCTCCTCCTTCGGCTTCCACTCGTTCGAGAACCTTCTGGCTGGAGCTCTGGGGGGCTCCAGGAGTCCCAAGCACCGCGGTGGTGCCTCCCAGGCGTCGGCCAGAGATGAGGACGAGAGAGATGAGGTGAGTAAAGCGCAGTCTGAGTCAGTTTCTTTAGACAGAGAAAAATAGATAACTTAGGACGACGATGCCGTTGTTCCTGAAATATGTCTCTGAGCAGGGGATGAGGTTGCATGAGACAGTGTAATATGATAACATGTTGAATGAGTAAACATCTGTAGACTTTAAAGTAACGAGAATAAGCGAGGCGATGTAAGAAATACACTTGTGCTTTATGATTTTTCTGCTAAGAGATGTGACGAAAGTGAGCTATGCACGATGTAAACTTTACATGTAATTAAAAAATCTACTTAGAAAGACACTCAGGAACAGCGCTGAAACGAACTGTTCACGTGGAAAATGGGCCTTTTTCTGTTTGGATTCAATGAGTTTGAATATGGACTGAGGGACCATTTTCAAAGCAGGTTCAGGAGATTGTGGAACAGAATTTAACTCAATGACGATTTGGTTAGGATCATTTACATGTGTACATACATTAATTTATCTTTGCTCTCTTTTTTTCCAGCGCACAGTGATCATTAGTCATAAGCTAAGGAGAATGCAACGATTTTGTAGAACCAAGCTCTGAAAAATCTCTTCGTTGTGTCTGAAGACCACACTTCCTGTAGCTGACCTTGACACTTTTTTGTGTATTATTAATTACATTGTCAGTACGCATATCTCTTCGCTCGTTCCTTTAATATCTCATCCACGTATCATCGTTTCACATTTCTTGATGCTATCTTCCCATTAGCTTCTAATCGAAGCTATGAAAAAGTAAACTAATCCTCTCTTTCCCCCCCGAGAATCTCACATTGGACACTCCTTTCTTCTATCCTCTGCTGCACCGCCTCTATCGCCATCGCCTTCCATTCAAAATGGCGTCCATCTCTATGCCTTGCTGCCTGCAGGTGGAGTGGGTGCCGATGAGCATCGAGGACGAGGGCGGGGTGCAGTTCAAGCCTGACGCTGACGACTCTTCCACGGCCAGCCAGGGCTACAGCACACCTCTACTGGCCACGCCTCTCATGAAGCGCAGCCAGCCTCCCCGCACCACGGCGGAGCGCCTGGACCAGCTGGGTCACGCCATCCACGACACTATCCTGTCCAACCTCTCAGACGTCCGTGTGCCTCAGGAGCGCGACTCCATGGCCTTGCTCGGCCGCGCGGACAGCAAGGACGGGTCCACGGACACCCTGACTCTGGACGATCCCGCCTCCAAGACCAAAGCAGGAGCTGCGACAGCAGCAGCAGCCTCGGCATCTCCTTTTGGAGACACGGACGGAAAGACGTCTTCAGGAATCCCTGCCCACGTTCGTGAGTCCAGGTCGAACGGATCGGGATCAAACACGCCGGTGCTCAGGCGTCGTCAAGACGGTTCGGCGACAAACAGTCCGGTGCTACGACGTCACAACGAGAGCTCCTCTCCGAGCACGCCAGTGCTTAGGCGGAGAAATGAAGGTTCCGCGACCAACAGTCCCGTCTTGAGGCAGCGAGGGAATCAGGGCTCTGCTCCAGGGACGCCGGTTTTGAAGCAGAGAAGCGAGGCCCTGGCTCCAAGAAGCCCGACCTTGAACCAACGTCACCAGGCATCCACTGCTGGGAGTCCCCCTCCAGTCCCCCCACACCAAGGATCTGGAACCAGCAGTCCTGTTCTGAGGCATCGGAATGGAAATTCGGGGCCTGGAAGTCCCAGCCTTGGACACAAGAACAAAGAACCGGGTACCAGCTGTCCTGTATTGCCGCCACGCCGCCAAGACTCACCAAGCAGTCCTGTCCCTAGAAGAAAGCACGACACAACGGCCACCGGCAGTCCCATTCTGCGACTTAAGAGCCAGAACTCCGCTCCTGGAAGCCCCGTCCTGAGAACCAAAGTGCAAGGTTCCGGGACAAACAGTCCTGTTCTGCTGCATCGGCAGGAAGGGTCGGCCCCTGGCAGCCCTACGCTGAGGAGGAAACCTGGATCAGCCTCGAACAGCCCCGTACTGCGTCCCAGACACCAGGTCGTCGGTCCTTCATCTCTGACGCAGAATTCTGGAACCCAGTCTCCATCCACCGACTCCGGTCTGTCAACCCCTGCCTCGGAAGCGAGGCCCCAGGGCGGCAAAGCCGCGACAACTGCTCCTCAGAGCCAGGTCTCCTCGCACACAATGCACACCCAGCCTGCGGAGCAGCCTCCGCCGCCAACCTACCCAAATAACCGGCCCCTCCCCTTCCCTCTGGACGTGGACAAGCTAACGGACATGCCCTTCAAGGGGGCCGCCGTTCCGTGTGGCATGTCCCACTCCCTGACCCGTCCCGCCACGGGCCCCAAAGAGCCCCTACCACTCCTGGAGTGTTTCCACGCCTCGTTGCCCAGGGACAGTTCCAGGGACTCGGGACTGTCCCTGGCTCGGGCTGCGCCCTCGGGAGATGAGGAGTGGATGGAGGAGATGTTCTACTCTTGCCAAGACGTGTCCTTCGAGAAGGAGCTGCACGAGGACGTCGTGGACGGCGAACAGTTCCTTCAGACCCCTAGCAGCCCCCACCTGGCCCTACCCCCCGGAGATCCACTGGCGGCGTCGCAGGCAAGGGCCCGGGGGGAGAAGCCTAAGGTGGTCAGCCAGTACGACAATGTGCAAGACGCTGAGGACGCTGTGACAACAGCCTTTGTTGCTGTCTCCTCTGCGTCGATCCCGTCGTCGGCAGCTGGGCTATTGGTATCGGGAGGGGGTTCCAAGTCCGTGGCGGGACAACCTTTTGGAATAAAAGAACAAAAACCCAGTCAAAAAACTACTGCCACCAAACAGCAAGGTCTTCAGCTGTCCACAAACGCAAGACAGGCGTCCACAGCTGCAGCCAATCCCGGCAGAGGTGCCCAGGAGACGAGACGCCACCACACCATCCTGCGTCAGGACGGAGCTACCGTTTCCGTCGAGCCCTCTCAGCAAGCTGTTGCCATGGAGATGGCGTCCCAGGCACCTTTTGCCGCCACCAGAGAGCCAAGCCAAAAGGAAGTCACCGAGCACAACCTTCAACTGTTAGTCAGAGCTATCGAAAAGCTGCCCCACATGGACTCGACCTCAACGGACCCGAGGTACAGTCTGTCGATAGACGACTCTCTGGCGGAAGCTGAAGAGAGCTCCCCTACGGACAGCTCTTTCGAGGAGATGGGGCTGAGAAGAGTGGCCAAGTGCGTGGAGGTCATCTGCGCTGCTGAGAAGAAAGTTGAACCAACGGAATCTGCCACTCAGCCCCAAGTCTCTACAGATTTAAACAGCTACGCTCAAGGCGAGAAGGAGAAACACTCCAGAACAACATCAGCAGCGCCTCAAAGAGCGACCACGAGCGAAACGCAGGTCTCGAGTAGGGAGGCGGACACTGTTGCCGACAAGGCAAGTGCTCATGTCCTTTCTGTGTTTCCTGTTCCACATTCAGGGTAATGTAGATTGTAGTTCTTTTTAACCCCTACTGTTAAGTATGTACTCACCGACAGAATGACAGTAATCTTAGAAAGAGTCGTGCTCAAATCAAATTAACATAGCTGTATCTCTTTTTTGGCAGTTATGGTCGTAAATGATAGTCGCTTTCAGCAACATTGTAGTTTGATAAATTCAGCGTGGCACTTTCTTGATTTGTGTGCATAAGGAATATTTTGCATTTGTTTATTTGCATTTGTCTGATCAGAAGCAGTGACTCAGGAACCGTGAGATTGATCTCCTCTTGAGTTTCAAACATCTTGCATTCCTCTGAAATCATTTTGTGTGCACTATTAATGGTTGTTTAACATACAATCTCAGAGTGCATGTGTGTTTCAATGACATCTTGTTTGCATATGTACTACTTCATCTCTTTCTTTTAGTCTGTAAGGATTCTCCTCCATTGTCACCATCATTATTATTATCATCATCATATCGACGTTGCTGCAGTTGTCAGTCGTAGTAATCGCTGCTTTGTTCTGCTGCTGCTTCGATAATGTATTGCCGCCACATCTGCTGCTGTTGCTGCTGCTACTTGTACTACTGACGCTGTTGTGATTGTCATGAATACTGTCTGTGCCTTTACCTGGCTGTCACTTTGCAGGGCGAGGAAGGTCTGGGAGGCCGCGAAGCCTTCGTGCCTCCACCCAGTCCCAGCGCCATGGCGGAGCTGACGGAGCTGGCGGAGGAGGACGAGGAGGACGAGGAGGCTCTGGAGAGGCAGGAGGCCGCGTGGCAGCAGCAGAGGGCTTTGGAAGCTCGCCTCTTCGGAGACTCCGTGGTCAAGCGCCTCTCCAGCCTCCTCGACAGCATGGAGGCCGAGGAGGACAGCGAAGCTCCTCAGATTGCAGACCAAACATCCACCTGCGTCTTCCCAGTCTCTTCCGGACACGTGGTGACCAACAGCGGGACGTCCACTATCACCATCACCAACCGTGCTGCTGTGGAAATCGCTGCAAGGGAGGTAACCCTTACCAAGATAAATCTAGGCGAGGCGGCGAGAGGCAACCCAAGGCCCACAACTCTTCCCAGTACTGTGGTTTCCCCTGGCAGTGATCCCGCAGTCAAATGCCAGGCCAGGGAAGCCGTGGTGTTCAACGTTGCCTCTGTCCAGGCCAGCAGGGTCCAGTCCGAGATAGTGCTGGAGTCTTCCCCGTGCGTGTCCCCAACCTCCAAGCCCAAGTCGACCGGTTCTGCTGCAGATGGCGAGAGAAGCAAAGGTGCCGGCAACGGCACTTCAAGTACGACAGGAACGGAGCGGCAGAACAGTGCTGACAAGACTCAAGACGCGATGCAGCCAAACATCGCCTTATTTTCGCATGCAGTCCCCGTTGATTCCAATCCACTTCCAGCTGCTTCCGAGAGAGATGTTCAAGGTTGTAACTCGGTGGCGGTTTCTGAAGTAAAACCCGATAAAACTGAAGGCGAAAAAGAAAAGAAAAAAGTAGAGGAGATCGAGTCTCCATTTCCAGTTCCAGACACCTTGTCCCAAGCAGGAGTGGTGAAGAAACCCTCCATCCCAGATCTTCTCATCAAAACAGCCGCAGATGAAGCAGCCTCGAGAACCGAGGAGGTGCAGAGACAAAACGCTTCTTATTCAGAACACCAACACACGCATCCAGACTCGAACGCAGGTAGAGCCATAACCGTTCTGTTCCAGGTAGGAGGAAGCCTCCATCCATATTCAACTGTCACACAACAGCATTCACACGTCAGAGCAGGCGAAAATGAAGAGGAGAAGGAGAAGGAAACAGAAGACAAGGACGACGAAATAGGGAACCATTCAGGCGAAGAGTTTGAAGAAGGGGAGGCAACTTCTCCCACCACGACTGTGCCCAAGCGGGAGTCCCAGCAGATCCATGACGTCATCTCTGCGTACTGGGGCGAGGATGAGACGCCCACGGACACGGACAGCCGGACGCTGAGCCGTTCCTCCCTGGGCAGCTCCGAGCTGACTGGTGACTCCCGCAGCGACACGCTGAGCGCGGGGTCCAGGGGCGACCGCCTCAGCGTGTGTACCGCGAGCACAGACTCATCTTTCGACGACCACGTCTTCACCGGCATGGTCTTTGAGAACCGCACCTACCAGGGTCTCCAGGCCCGACCCCCAGGGGACGACCGCCCTTCCCACGCCAGACCCCCCGCTCCGGGTCCCACCATGGAGGCGGCAGCCATTCCCTCCATCGTTTTTGAGAATTCGGCGCGCAAGGAACGCGAGCGCCCCGTGAAGATTCCCAGCCTCATCTTCGGCAATAGTTCTCTCCGCACGGAGGGAGCTTTGCCAGGCAACCATTGCCGCGAGTCCTCTGGCAACTCGTCGTCGGAAGTGGAGGTGGACGTAGAGGCCGAAGATGAGGAAGAGGACGATGACAATGAAAGGGAAGGGGACTCTCAGGAAGAAAACCCCAGTCGACAGTCATCCAAGCGGCCGAGCACGTCCAGCGTTGATTCAGCTTCTGCTCTACGAGTCCCTGCCCTGGAAGAGACCTTCTGTGAGCTGCAGGGCGTGAAAACTTTTCTGGAGGAGCTGCAGGACCGCACCCCCACGGCCGAGAGGCTTCCCTTCTTCGTGGGTCCCGAGATCCATCGGCCCGGGGGGCTGGGGGCCGTTGGGGGAGGAGAGTCCTCTTCCATGTGGATTCGCCGCTCCAGGATGTCTCCTGCCGTCACCGAGCGCACCGAGAGTGACCTAGACGCCTCGGAGCATCGCGACGACATCAGCAGCACGGGCGAGAGCATGTACGCAGACGACGAGGACGAGGGCCAAGATTTCTTTGCGGACGACCCAGGTTCCGAAGTCATGGTGAGCTGCGGCGCCAGCTACCACTCTGCACCCGAGGCCGAGGGCGAGGGCGATGGCTTTTGGGCCGAGTGCTCCACGACGGAGGAAGCGTACCAGGAGCTGGAGACCTCCATGGACGCTGCCTCCACCGTGTTCCACAACGCTAGGCGCCAAATGCACGACATCCACGAACACCTGCAGGACCTGCGCCGCCAGATGGAGATGCTTCAGGAGGACGTGCAGCACGCACGCCTCAAGGGCAGCTCCGAAAAGGACTCCAGCGACTTCCAGCCCGCCCTGGAGTAGGCAGAGCCCTGGCGCCTCCCCCTGCTAGACTCGTCCCCAACACGAAGTCTTTGTGAATCACTTCCAGCCTCGCGCCTTGCTCGCCTTTCCCAGACGAGCTGGCGTCGAGCAGGCTGTCTGACTGCATTCCCGGACTTTTGCAAATCTTGTTGTACCTGGCGAGTCGGTGCGTTGTCTTGAACGTCGTTACCTTGGCTGATCCAGTCTTAATCGAAGTTTCTGTCTTTCTCTTCCGACTGCTCTGTTTCTGGTTGCTACTCTATTACCTTTTCTTACATCTTTTGTTCTTGACATTAACATCATCATCATTATCATCATCATCTTCATCATCATCATCATCATCATCATCATCATCATCATCATCATCATCATCATCCTCCTCCTCCTCCTCCTCCTCCTCATCATCATCATCATAATGATCATCATCATCATCATCATCATCATCATCATCATCATCATCATCATCATCATCATCATCATCATCATCATCGTCATCGTCGTCGACGTCCTCGTCCTCGTCGACGTCGTCGTTGTCGTCGGTGTCGTCGTCCTCGTCCTCGTCTTCGTCGTCGTTTTCATCATCGTCGTCGTTGTCATCATCTCCGTTCCCGTAATCTTCGGTGTTATCGTCAATATCATTGTTATTTTTGTTTATGTCATCATGGACTCTTTCGTCGACCTGAATATCAACATTGCAGCACTAATTTTTCATTCTTTTTCTTCTTCTTCTTCTTCTTCTTCTTCTTCTTCTTCTTCTTCTTCTTCTTCTTCTTCTTCTTCTTCTTCTTCTTCTTCTTCTTCTTCTTCTTCTTCTTCTTCTTCTTCTTCTTGTTTGTCTTCTTCTCCTCCTCCTCCTCCTCCTCCTCCTCCTCCTCCTCCTCCTCCTCCTCCTCCTCCTCCTCCTCCTCCTCCTCCTCCTCCTCCTCCTCCTCCTTCTTCTTCTTCTTCTTCTTCTTCTTCTTCTTCTTCTTCTTCTTCTTCTTCTTCTTCTTCTTCTTCTTCTTCTTGTTTGTCTTCTTCTTTTCCTCCTCCTTTAGATGAAGACGTTGGACTGGAGGCCCGCCAGGCAGTGTCGAGGCTTGCTTATGTGACCGACACACTTTGCACTTACCGACTCCTTACCAACGTGCGACACGATCGTCCAAGCACATCTCTGACTCGTGCTGTTCTTCACCCTTGAATAACTTTCTTGCGTGATGAATCACTCTCAAGACAAAACCTTGACAGTGCACGATTACACAGTACACTATTTTTGGATTTCCTGGTGCTTGCTGTCGCGTAAAAAAAAAGGTTTGTGAAAATGGCGTGGTCCGATCATGAAGTGAAGTCGACTGGAATGTGTGAATGAAAATATATGGCCGTGAATTGTTGTTTAGGCAGAAAAGAAAGATATAACTTAGTGATGATTTATAACAGATTACAGATTTGTTTCAAATAGTAGCTGAGGTCTCGAATGAATGGTTATACGGACGTATGCATGGCAAGCACGTCAAGCGCGAAGTGAAGGTTGCGTTAAAAATATATAGACAGCAATGCATCGTCAGGAAGTATAAAACGCAGACTTGTTCCCACTTTCTACTTCGTAAATCTTGCCGACGCACATTTGCATGTAGTTTCTCGTAGCCTTTTACTACCCTCGATTCAAGGTTGTGTTAATATGAATTCATTTGCTTCCCTGAATACAACACGAAGGTAGCAAGACACTTGTTGAAAGCTAACATTAAGCCGGCAATGATAATGTATTTTTCGGGCGTCATGACCTCTTTCCCTGTTGTTGTTTTTCTTTCCAGTCAAGCAAATGTTGAGTCACTCTGCAGATTTATAACCCTAATGGTCATGCGTCCGGCAAGCATTTATTCAGAAGAGCCTGCTTTTCTTACTCTGTGAGTTTTGCATTCTCTGTGTCTTGAATGTGTCTAATTAGCGTAATTGCTCTAGTGTACTTCCATAGTTTGTTGGACTTAGAGACCTACATATAATTAAAAATAGTTACTACAAGTTGTCCAAAAAACAATCAAGACTGTTTCTAACGTTCATGTGCTCAGAGGAGGACATCTGAATGTGGTTAACACTATGTAAAACAAGAACACATACGCATCAAATGAATTTCTTCACAAGAAATAAAATGCGCATTTTGTTCAGAACGTGACGAGGATTTGACCGCTTCTCTTGAGTCGACGTGATCGTAACAAAAGCACCTTTTCTTCAATTTTCATAAATATGAATAACTGGAGTATATTGTTTAAAGGAATATCTATGTTCTATCACACTCCAGTTTCATATCTGTTTCCGTCCTATTGCACCCGCCTTATCTTTTGAAGTGTTACCTCCTCGTTGTCACTGATAGTCCTTTGGTCCGGCTTCCTGAAGAGAAGTCTTTTCCCCCGTGACCAAGCGTTCACTGGCGATGTCTACAAATGTAGAGTCGATGGATTGAATTTCACATCGATGGTGTGAGTCAACATATAAAGAGAATTCATCAAACGACATCACCTTTTTCTATCTGTTTGCATTCGGGATTATTACAGCTTCAGGATTTTAATTTGACAACCATTTGTATTAAAAAAGGGGATGACGTCCGTTGAATATGATACTTCGCGTCGGTTGGTCACAACATTCATGTAGGTGTTGTCCCAACGTGGGTTCATTGCTTCGGTCAGTCTCCCGACAAAGATGTCATTGCCCTTGACAATGAAAATCCTGATGACAAACAACCATCGCTGGAATTTTTATGTCCATCCTTAGACGGAACCACATTTACCTTTTTTGTGAAAGATTATCATATAAAACCAAATCATTTCTGTCACATCGACAAAGCAATTTTCTTCTCCAAGCATTCATGTAAGCGATTGTTTGAAATTACAAGGACAAACATTGACTTGTCTGCAATAGAGCTTGTGCATCAGAAGCACATCAGTGATATGTTTTGAGACTGATTTATGTCACAAAAGTTTCTAACTGATCGTCATTTTTGATCGCGAGTTAATGTAAGGGAAATCTGGAATGCAAATTAAAAAATTTTCTGATAATTCTTTTGTTTGAATGGGCAAATCTGGTGCTTCGTTTCCTTAAGAAGAAAAATAGTTCCTATGGATTTTTGCACAGTAGTCTACCAAATTTACAAAAAGGAATGCCTTCGTCTCTTGAGAGAGGCACTTCGGGGTGCAATTATGGTAAATTTCTAGTTACGTTTTGACTTGATTTCCTAATCGCATTTCTTGTTTACATGACGATGCGCTTCACACCCTCATGTGTTCTAGCAAATCAGGGTGTGCAAAAAGCATGATCTTTTTCACAACTTTGAAAATTGTAATTGAAAAATTGTAGTTTTACACCAATACAAGTGGCGTCGGCAGTTGTATGATAAATCAAATTTATTTATATCTTATTTTGAATTTTTCTCGATGCCACCTATGATGTTGGTGGCAACTGTATTTCCTTATGTAGTATAGTCGTGTTACTGATTGATTTTTGTAGTCAACAAAGCATTTGAAACTTTGCAGTTTTGTTGTTCAAGTAGTTGAGATCGTTGGCGTTTTCTTGCCTTTGATGAAAAGATCGACGAAATCTCGTATATGGAGCCGATCTGCCGCTTCTGCTTTTATTGAGAGTTGCCCTTTCAGACCTACATGGTTTGATATGGCTATTAATTTGTCAAATGAATAAAATGGAAAAATTGAAATTACAACATCGTCCTGTTTTTCCGCGGATCATGTTGTCCTTCCTGCGCTATATTTCTGGACTAAAATGAAACGTCCAGAAAAGTAATTGCAAAGAGGTTCTGCAACAGTCCAAACACTAACCTCTGTCCTACTTGCTTTTCATGGAGTAACAGTCGTCAACACAAGCACGCACGCAATCAAGGCAAGGAAGCATACGAGCAAGCAAGCAACCAAGCATGCAAGCAGGCAGGCAACCAAACATGCAAGCAGGCAGGCAACCAAACAAGCAAAGAAACAAGGAGACAAACAAGCAGGTAGGCAATTGGTTTCGGCATTGAGGAAAACCAAGCCAGTTCTAAGAATTCTAAACGTGCACTCAGAGATGGCATCTAATGCGAAAACATCTGGGGATGTTCAGGGAGGCGTCAGTAAAAAAAAAAGGGGGTGGGGGGTGGGGGTGGGGGACATCTTTTAAAAGTAATCTTCAACCGCATTCAACCCACATAATATTAATCAGTAATACGTATGGGAATTTTTATATATCCATGTACGTTTGGGTTAATTGAGAGACTAATTTAGTTTTAAGGCCTATCGGCCTCTGTAGGCAATGTAAGTTCATTGAACACGAAAAATCACTAAAGCTTGTTAGAGTACGATTCCCTTAGTTATTCGCCTCTAACGAATTGCGTAGGAAGGCGTGGTGGGTCAGTTCTTACCTTCAACTTCCAGGTGGATGCATGTTACAAAGAGCTGTGTCTTGTTAAGAGTCCGGAGAGATGTCTGCAAGGGGAATAACTCTTACGATCCTCTCATTCCGTGTTTTCTCCCTCTATAGGAGGTATTTGCTTGTACATAACGTGTGCTGCAAGAATATTTAGTCTTGCTTGAAAAACAAATTAGGCAGGCAGGTAGAAATTGAGAAAGGCACAGGCAAACCTGTACGAACATGCGCGCACACATGCACGAACGCACGTACATACAAACACAAACACACGTACGCACGCTCACACACACACACACACACACACACACACACACAAAGCACACGCACAAGTACCCAAGCACACGCACGCATGCACACACACACACGCACACATGCACACACACGCTCGCATGAGGTGATGGTAGCAAAGAAAACACTCTTCTTGAGTGCGTGCGATCTCATGTGTGTGTGTGTGTGTGTGTATGTGTGCGTGTGCGTGCGTGTGTGTGTGTGTGTGTGTATGTGTGTGTGTATGTTAGCATTTGTACGAGGGAAACAGGAACCTTGGGTGCCCCAAGAAGCGTTTGAAGGACTGCGTGAAAGAACATCTTTGGCAAGATGGCGTACCACAAGACATTTGGAGTTCCGGGAAAAGGACAGAACCGGTTAATGGGCGGCCGCAAGGAAAACGACGAGGAGTCCGACACGAGACTGAGCCGACTCGCCATTGCCAGAGAGAGAGACGAGGAGCTGCAGCTAGCTCAGGACACCTGTCAAGCAGTCTTTCAGTGTCCTTACTGTCCCGGTCAGTGAAGTCTGGCGAGTCACATCAACAAACACATTCGTAGAAGAGACTAGACTGCGCAGTCTGCTCTTGCCGTTTGCAACAGGCAACCAACCAGTTGTATGTGGGGATGAATGCCTCCCCCAAAATCATTTTCTCTCCCTCTGCAGATGTTGTGTACATGTACTGGCAAATGGCGGGACTGCATACGAGATCCTTAATATAGTCTCATCGACATCTTGAAAGATGATACCGCCTTTGCGAGGGCGCGTTCAAGAGAGACGCCGTGGAGCGGTACGGGGGCTAGGTGCCCGCAGTCCAGCCGCTCACGTAGCCCATAGTAAGTGTGCGAGAGTGGCACAACGTATTTGGCGCAAAGTCATCCTGAACGACCTAATTTGGATCACGTAACGTCACGTCTATATCTTGAACGCGCGCCTGGTAATAATGTTTTTGAATGCCTTTCTTTGGTATGTACGAATAAATGTGGAAACAATTGCTTCATTGCAATGATTACAAAAAGTACTTACCCTATCATTTTATGTTTAAAGACAAGACACGAACGTTTTAGAAACGAGTGAGAGGTACACCGCGGAAAGAGACCAAACCATCGACCAAAGCAGCAGTCATAATCCTTGTATTCAGCGAGATAAAATGTTTTTTCTTCCAAAGCCTCAAATCTGTTTTCATTATGAGCGAACACGATTTATATCCTCTCGGAGTTGCACCTTTACAAATACATTCACCATAAGGTCACTCATTACACTTATTTGTAGTCCGACAAGTTAGGAGTGGGGAACGTTGGGAGGGAAAAGATCACTTCTTTACAGAGACAGCGGGTCGCTGGTCTGGGGAGAATAATTGAAGAGGAATTTGCCGAGGTGAAGAGCCTCGCTGAGTCGGGACGATAACTTTCTGACGGAAATCCCTGAGTCGTCTTCATTGAAAAGCCGGGCAAGAAGCGATCGCCCTGTCGTCAATCATAACGGCCTCGATCAGGCCGGGGTCTCGCCGCGCCTCGATACGGCGCATCCATCTTAATATCCCACCAAGTCCCTCTCCAACACCCCCATCCATCTCCTATTCATTCCGATTTTTCAATTACCCCAGATCAGGAGTCCCTGACACTTATCGATTACACCTAGGCGCTTGCGCTATCGAGATATTCCATATTTTCTATCCCCCCATCAATGGCGGATGAACTCGGAGCTGCCGGAAAGATCGCTTTCCCATTGGTTGAAAATGGATGCCGCTTATGGCGGAGAGCGGAGACGAGAGAGTGTGTGGATTGTTACCATGGAAAATAATCGCAAGGGGAAAATTTTGTTTTAAACTTACGACTTGTGTTTGTCCTTAAGAGGTCTAGATGTCAAAGCAGATTCATTTTAATGTATCCCTTGATTTCTCAAGCAAATGACTCAATCAAGTTGGCAACCGACTATTAACTGAACGGGGTGCCTAAACTCACTATGGGTCGACAGATGTGCTGTAGACAGTCTACACGTGTTCTTGTTCATAGACACAAAAAGCATCTTCCACCGGGATAACCTACCCGGGCAAATTTCAGTTTTAATCGATTCATAATCGTGCTTTGCTAGTGTAAAAATGCATCATAATCATCATCATCATTACTACCATCATCATCATCATTACTGCCAACACCACCACCACCACCACCACCACCACCACCATCATCATCATCATCATCATCATCATCATCATCATCATCATCATCATCATCATCATCATCATCATCATCATCATCATCATCATCATCATCATCATCATCATCATCATCATCATCATCATTTTCATCATCATCATCATCATCATCATTGTCATCATCATTTTTGTCATCGACTTCATCATTTCCATCATCGCCAGCAAATGCGGTTGCAATGGGAGCGGCAACGGTATCGGTGGCAATAATGGAACACCAACAACAATAACGATGGTGATGACGAAGACAACATCAGACTAAGAGGCAAACAAGGACAACTGACAATCTTGATGGTAGATGTAAAGTTATAAGAAAGTTCAAGAACACAGCGAGGTTCAATCAAGTGCTCGTATGACCAGCAAGGCTTTGCAGCACAGAAAATATCTTACTCGTGAATGTCAATTCGTTGCGGCAAAGAACGACAAGCCGTGATTTGAAGATGAAGCACGAGCAAATCTATAATGGACCGCTCTGTTTATCAACTCGAACATTCACCCTACATGACAGAGGCATCGAGTGGTTTTGACAGGTTACAGGTCCAATCTGAGTTCCTCATCTCAGCCCGGTCTCTTCGAACAGCAGGTTGTGGGCGTTGAATGCTCCTCGTTATTAGACCATTGGTTTGTGAAGCGTTCACTTCATAACGCCTCCTCGTTGGTCTCCCTAATCGGATTCAACTGTCATGTCCACACAATGATTGGGAGTGACAGCGTGTCCTCAGTCAATGTCCTTGCAGCCAGACATATCCATCTGCACGCATCGAGACCACTTCATCTCCGCCCTGTCGATTACTCGAACTTCCCCGCATCCAATTACTCGTGCTGGTTGAGGAAAGGTATGGTGAAAAGGAAAAACCCCAGCCAAACCCTCAATCAATGTCTTGCAACCCCCAAGTTCAAGTCGACGGTGCTACGCGAAAAACGATCAAAGAGATAATCATCTGACGCACCTGCAAGATGCTCTGTTCTCTTCGGTGTCCGAATAGGAGGCGCAATGGCGAGAAAGGTGGGGCGACTCGTATTGATTGAGGCAGAAACGGCAACAAAGCAAACGCCAGGCAGAATGATGACCCGGCTTTTGAGTATCTGCCAGGTCGACCTCTCCTCCGCTCTTCCTCGTCTCTCCGACTACAACCCCCCATCCTTAACCCTCCTCGTGTCAGGCTTTTATACGTGCAGGTAGGATGGGGGGAGGGTGGGAAGTGTGAGCGAGGGGGACGAGAGTGGAAGGGAGACCGAGCGGTGGCTCTTCACACTTTATGCCTGGCCAAGTTTGTGTCAAGCAACGCTCGTCCACCAATCTCAAAAGTCCACGTTGGGGAACATACAGAGAGGCCTCGAATCTAAGTATCCCATTATCCAAGCGCGGATAAAGTCATTCGGTTCGATGCTTCAATTTAGAGAGGGATCGGGTTCAAAAGGCTCGCTCCATCTTGAGGGGATCCGTGGAAAATAAGGAATCGACCACTGTTTTGTTAAAGGGGTGCCAAACGAGAGGTCCCTAGGCGAGAACTCTCGTGCAAGCACGCGTCTTATCGCGAGAGACAGATGGCGGTGAGGCCAGCCAATCGCAGCGCTGATCACGCGGCCCACAGAGGGAATCAATGGCGGAGCTTCCCAGCATTCCTTGCACATGTGTCCTCCCCATGTGCCCTCTCCAGTCAGGGGCAGATAAATCTTCGCATGTTGGCGGAGAAAGTCCTGGGAGAGCCGTGGAATAGCGAGGCAGATTTGTTTCAGGGATCCTTGCCCGGGCTTGATGGAGTCGCCGCCAGTTAGGGAGAATTCACTTAGGCGTGGCGCGCCTGTATTTGTTTGCTTGTTTCTTGGTGAGGCTTCACGAAGCCGTTGCCACTAGTAGCTCAGTCAAAAGCATTTATTAGTCCACAGGGGCATACTGTAAATGTAGCGACAATGATTTTGATATCACAATGATCAGGTTGTGTAAACCTTATGCCAACAAGGATTTAGAGGGGGTTTACGCGTAGTTCTGCCCAGTTTTGCTGCTCTAGGTCGGACTTGATGGATAAGGTGCCACAGAAAGCCTCAAGAAGGATAGAGTGATGGGAGACGTATCACTTGGTCATGATTGCTTCTTTTGGTACCTCCGCTGGGCTTGATGGAGCTGATGCAATCCCGCACCACCAGAAAAGTAAAACATGTGTTTATAAGTTAACTAGCAATGCTTTGCTGGCTGATGTTTTTGGGTCAACCTTTTAACATAAGATGAAGAATGTGTGTCTAAAATTGGTCACGGCGTTTAACAATCAGCAGCTTTTCCAAACATGTCTAAGATCGATCTGAATGCTGTAGTAACAACTTTCGTGTTTATGAAAATTCTTAGACGCATCTTTATAGGTTTACTCATCTCGGTGATTAATGAGAAAAATGAAGCAAATGAAAGAAAGGAAGCGTGAGTATGTAAAACAGGAAAATGCACGAATTTGGATCATTCCTTTATTTCCTATTACTAAAATTTTTGGAGTTAACCATCACACGAATCCTTTTATTGTTGCAACCCTAGTTAGTCAGGTCAATAACAGACACGTGATTGCAACGAAAACGCCCATTCTCAGGAGACGTTGGTGGATGCCGAGGGTGTAAAAGGATTGAGTCACTTTCAAAGAATCTCGCATTCTGTGCAGCCTGACAAAAGTCCATGTCCTTGAGTGTTGTTGCTGAGTTCTCGTGCTGTCTAAAACATACAATATATGGGAAAAGTAAACAAATTGACCCCTCTTTGTTGAGACCGTCCGACAATTACAAACGTTACCTCTGTTTTCAAACAGCTGTAGCCTGCTGGCAAAGGATACATCATTGATCCATGCTGAGAAGATTTGTAAGAGCTCTTGCTTTGTTCATGGGCAACACAGACTGTAGGAAGTATATCTTACGTAGATGCAAAATTTTCCCGTGTTTCGACAACTGCCTGTCATATCGACTGAGGTTCCTTCGTGCTCACTCGAAGTTCGTCATCCACCGCCGCGGACAGGACTATGAGAATGATCCAACAGGACCAAATTAGCGTCGTAGACGCTGTAAAGCCTCGCTGTGCGGAACTCCACCTCTGTGAAGTGGTGCAGCCTTGGTAACCAAGAGGACCTGGGCGTCATTCACGGAGAGTATCGCCACCTGAGAGACGCCGCGTGGTCTTCTGAAGTGACTTCTCCCGGCTCGGCGTCTTTGCTCATGAGTGGAGGGAGACAGGCTGTTGAAGATGGCTCATGGGGGCGCACTATCGATTTATGGATCCGGTTATCGATGCAAGAGCTTTTGGCCTGGAAGGAATGCCAACTCGTCCCATGAGTAATCAGGTCAGACCTAGTGAAAAGACAAGCAACACCCTGAATAGTCTGTTCATCGTCATATAAGAAGTGAATGGATGTTAAAGTGTGGTGAAAGCTAAGCAGACTGATTCAGTCGGTGCAGTAAACCAAAAGGGCACCCAGTGCATAAGTTGGCAGAATGTCGATGAAACCTGAAAGCATAAAATAGCAAGACACAGTGACCAGAAACAGTGGAAGTTATTAATATCCATCGAAAAAGACCACCGAAACCAACGACTGCTAAAAATCCACGAAAGCTACTGCTGCATTTAGTTTAATTTTATATAAGAACAAATTTGCATCTTGACAGAGCATGGAGCAAAACCTTTTTTCTGACAGCGTAAGCCAGTCCCTTTAGTTTTGTTTGCTTTATTTTTTGTTGATAAAACTTAATCTACCCCTGCGATCAGACGAAACAGAAAACAAAAGCGCAAAAATTGGATTTCACACGGCAATATTTGTGGATTAACAAGAACCTTTCCTATTCCATGTGCTCTTCTTTCCATTGCCAGAATTGATAAACATAGCTTAACTGATGCGAAATCCCGGTTATAAAATAATCAATGCAATATTCTTGAGTTCTGAAAGAGAGCTCACTCCCTGGATGCATTTGAAAGCTAAACGAAGAATTCTTTTTGAGCAAGGAATCAGCTGAAATTCATACTGCAAGTAGGATTTAATCTGAAAAGGAGGAGGAGGAGGAGGAGAGAGAGAGAGAGAGAGAGAGAGAGAGAGAGAGAGAGAGAGAGAGAGAGAGAGAGAGAGAGAGAGAGAGAGAGAGACAATTATTGTTGGTGCTCCAGGTCCATTACAAGAAGGAGAACACAATAAGCAAAAGAATCATACAGCCAACAATAATCCAAAAAGCAAAACTATTCCACTGCACGCAAGACTGCCGAATGAAACCCACTCTCAATATCAGGTGGACGTGCAATCCCCACTGGAAAGTCTGCACTGTTTTCGGCTGGAAGGCCGGGATTACCAACGTCTCTTCAGTGTGCCATGGCTGAGGAGTTTGAAGCTGTGGTCCGTACATGCTTGGGTAATGTTCCTTCTGCTCTGCCAGATATGCCCAACAGCACGTGCTAGTCTGCCGCACAAGATGACACTAACAACTGGGCGTAGGCATAGGTACAGTTGAATGGGTACTGGTCTGCAATGACCTTGGACAGAATGGGCGTGGTAGACAGCAGCTGCAACTCATCTGAAAACAGAGTTGCCAGCCCCAAAGAGTTACTTCCACCCCTGAAAACACAATTGGGCTTATCAAATAGGTTATCCGAGATAGTCTCAACCAACACCCACGGATTGTTTTGGTCTAGCTTATACTTCTCCCTGAGCTGCTGGAATAATTTCTGCGTATTTTTCCTGAATGATTCAGCGAATAACGTTTGCTGCGTAGTACCGTCTGTCTTGATGGTGCACACTGAATTTGCTGTTACTTATTCAAGTCTGCATGCATTGCGCATGCGTCATGACCGCTCAGCAGATCTTGTGCGAAGTCTATCGTGGATCTAAGAACATTCGTTTAGATTTTTTGCTTTACATGAGCATCGAACTGCGAAAAAGAAGGACAGTCAATAGGCGTAGTCTGTTCTCCAAAGCGGATGACATACAGTGTGTTCCTGGCGTCGCCATCGGCCACGCATCTCCAGCGTTTGCTTTTGTCGTCTCTGGCTGCGTGGTGAGAGCGGCGTCTACAACATCTGGTAGTCCAGAAACCGGTATTTCACCCGCAAAGTCAGGAAAAACCTTGAAACGGATACTGGAGCGACGCAAATACCTCTTGCTGGGTCGATGAGCGCGCAGGAAACGAGAGGAAGAGAGGAGAGAGAGAGAGAGAGAGAGAGAGAGAGAGAGAGAGAGAGAGAGAGAGAGAGAGAGTATTATGGTTACTAAATACCACCGTAAACAAGAAATTCTGCACAATGCATTGGTAACCTAAGGCAAACATTCGCAGACAAGCCCACAATGGAGTTTTCAATCCATCAAGCAATCAACGAGAAATTAAGCAGCGAACGATAATGCTTGTAAGCCATTCCTTTCAGGGGGTATAAGAGCAAACAATTGAAAAGCCTTGATAAGTATCTACCATGAAACATTGCTCCACCTGCTTCCCAGGGGAACATGGCCTTCAAGCCTGACAAGTCTCTACTCCAGGGGGTAAGGCTTATGCATGCTTCACCACTCTCTCTTCTCCTGCTGGGAGATACATGTAGACTGCGTTCTGAGGCGGTCATCTGTGAGTTGTTCACTGGTAGTCTTCAGTTCATGCCCCCACACCGGTCTACACAATATCCCCATGCTTCCTCCGTGTCCCGTTTTTCACTTTCCCCGGGTTGGTTTGAAATTTTATCTGGATTGTTCTTGTCTCACTCTGGAGTTCTTCCTTCCTCCTCCACGGACATTATTTTCCTGCTTTTCACTTCCCTTTGTTCCATTACTTTCTGCATCCAAGGGTTTGATGGCACTGTGACTTGAATTTCGTCCATTTCTTCTCTTTGTCTTGCAGTCTCTCTTTCCATCTTCTGCCTCAGCTCTTTCCCACTATTGCCCTGCAGTATGCATGAAGCTAAACAACACATGTATTCCATTTCTTTCAACATGCTTACAACCATGGTACGATGCTAAGAATCGAAATTATGTCTTTCATACTTTCAATTGCACGATATAAACGTTTCAGTAATCGAACAGATCATGTTAACTGATTTGAAGCTCCCTAAACCTATCCCAACTAGATCGGGGTTAAATATAGACCACCACGTTTTCCTAGCAGTTTTCGAAAAGGCAACTGACTGGGGAAATGAATGATTAAGTTGCTCATACTCCAACTAGCATCAATGATGTGGGCAGTCAAAGACGTTACAAAGCATATCATGACTAATGGGCTGTAGAGCTTCATCCAACCACCATCCACCCAACGACCCACCCACCCATCGATCCATCCACCCACCCATCCATCCATCCACCCATCCATCCATCCATCCATCCATTTACCCATCCATCCACCCATCCATCCATCCATCCATCCATCCATCCATCCATCCATCCATCCATCCATCATCTATCCATCCATCCATCATCTATCCATCCATCCATCCATCATAACGAACTTTTTGGGCGCTATATTTGTATTGAGGTGAGTACTCATACGATTCGCGTTCGTTTAAACCAGTCCATTCCTGTCGGTTGCACTGAAACGTGTATTGCTGTGAATGAAAATGTTATTCCTCAAAAGGCGTGTACCTTCCATACAGAGTTGTCCACATCACATACGTCATTATCTATCCACAAGGAGTGTTAGAACATTCTCTCATTCTAATCATCACAAGCATCGTCCGATGTAACAGTTGCCACCATAGCGTTTACTTAATTGCTTCACTGTTCCGCACTCATTCATTTTTTCGGGGTAAGTATTCAGTCGACTGTCGGGTAATTTTTCAGGTTGTAAGATCTTGAAGCTGTTGTGCTCAAATCTTCTTTAATTTATTTCTTGTTCCCCAAATTCCCAAGAAAAACTTGTGGCAACTTGTGTATTACCTCTAGTTTCATATTATTATGGTGATGATCTTTCAAGAACGTGCTTAACAACTTACCATGGTGTCTTGTGACCTGC
>JAWQFJ010002940.1:52500-60000 GCA_034096865.1 Theodoxus fluviatilis | reverse complement strand
TTCTATTACATTTGCTGTCATATTTCGTCCATATATATTTGGTCTGTTTATTTCCCATTTCTTGTTGTATTTCTCTTATTACGAATGAGCTTTTCTTCTTCATTCTCTCCCTTAACATTTAGACTAAGTCTAATGTTTTTCTTCCTTCTTTTCTGTCGGTGTATTAGCTGATTGTGTGTGTGTGTGTGTGTGTGTGTGTGTGTGTGTGTGTGTGTGTGTGTGCCCGTGTGTGTGTGTGTGTGTGTGTGTGTGTGTGTATGTGTGTTTTTCATCGTGACTGACAACATTGCAATCAAGCACAGATTTCTTGAAAGGAGTAATGTCATTGGTGTGGACCGGGGACAGTTCTATTCTAACACGCTGGCTCGACCAAAACGGAGTAGCACTTTTTGCTAATAGTGCTGAGAAAACGTCATTTCCGTGACGATATGGTAGTATGCACTGGAACAGATGGTATCGTAACATAACAAGTGCACCAGGCAAACGAGCGAAACGTGCGGAAAATGTCCTCTTCCCATCCTTCAAGCAGAGTTGACTTTCATACCACATTGCTTCTCCTCATCTCGCGAATACTTGCGTTGATTGTCTTGATTAGATGGAGGTAAAGTTCAATACAATGTGTGAAACTGTTCTTTCCGTTGCAGCACAGTTTCCTGAACTTGTGCTCGACAAGTCGTGACTATTATCTAACATGAACTCGTCACAGTGATTTCATATTTATAGCACTGGAACTTCTGAAATTATTCAGCATTGCAGTTGTGTCAAAATAACGGTCCACCCTTCAGCAAACGCACATTTTCTCCAGTGGAGTATCTAAATTACGCCTCAACACACTCTCTACAGGACTGCTGACGTCTCATTAAAAAAAGTAAATGCTCTTCCCTAATAAAGCATGCACTAATATTTCAATTGCTTCAGCGAGGGAGCGAGGTTAAATCACATAGAAAGTAGTCTTTATAAACTACATAGCAAGGAGACTTCACAGCACTGGCGAAACAGCAGGAAAGACCAACTCCATGCGGCGTTCGCTTGCTATGCAACTATCACGAAGAAAGGAACGCTGTGTTGATGAGAACTGTCTATTTGAGGCTGTTGTTAGATTTATCGATGCAGACGAGGTTTCAAACTCATTCTGTCTTCACCCGACAAACAGAATCATGAGTGGCAACGCATGCTGTTTTCACGCACTTTCAGTTGATCAGTGCCTCGAGTTCAAGGTTGAAAGAGATCCCTTTGACAAAGTGCATATTTCTGAAAGGGTTTTATCTTTTGCCTTGGGGGAGTCAGTTTGTTTCGTTAAGTTGGGTCAGAAGACGTACTGTCTGTTTATTCAATAACACTGTCATTCGAGGCGATCTATCTGTGCATAAAAATAGCAGTATTTTCTGAGGGTCAAGGTTTCAGATGACTGTTGACAATTCGGCTGTCTTCAACTTGAACTTTCTGAATCGCCGAAAACATCGGCCTCGGTGTGAGCCTCAGACATCCTTGACCTCGGAGGTCATCAAGCACGACCTCGACCTCGAAGTCACAGAAGACGACCTCGACGAACGACATTGACCAAAATTGACCATGACCTCTCAGAGGTCGAGGTAGGTGACCTGCGTGGCGGTGACGGCGCCCAGGAAGCTGAGTATGGCCGCAGCCACCACCACGGCCACGGTGCTGCCAGCCGCGTGCACAAGGGATCCCATGACGACGGACAGCAAGAACTGCGCCAGGAAGACCATGCTGCCCACCAGAGCCACGTCCGTACCTAGACCCCGCACTTGCACCCCGTCTGCACCCTGGTCGAACTGCAACACGAAGGTTCATACAGGTAGTTGTACATCTGGTCAGGTGAGAGCGCATGCGGTCCAAGCCGACGAGTCGTAGCCAAAGATAAACGCGAGAGGAGAGGAAAAGGGTTGAGGGAAATGCAACAAACGTAATTATATTTTGTAGTAGCTAATTGTTGCCGAGTTTAAAACGTATTGCAGTCAGTATAAATATGACCACAGGGCAAGAATTGGATATGAACGGACCTGATCATAGGACAGGTGGAGAAAAAAGTAGCACGTTAAATTTGTTAATTGCGGAGATATTGTCGATCTTATTCCATGCAGGTTATATCTATAGTCGAAATAAATGAGTAAGATGACTGCACACTTTACTTTATCTTTTGATATCTGTTTCTCACATTTGTTCGTCCATCTTTGTCTCCTTCTCTCTCTCTCTGTCTGTCTGTCTGTCTGTCTGTCTGTCTGTCTGTCTGTCTGTCTGTCTGTCCGTCCGTCCGTCCGTCCGTCCGTCCGTCCGTCCGTCCGTCCGTCTGTCTGTCTGTCTGTCTGTCTGTCTGTCTGTCTGTCTGTCTGTCTCTATCTCTATATCTATTTCTATCTCTATATATGTCTCTATCTCTATCTCTGTCTGTCTGTCTGTCTGTCTGTCTGTCTGTCTGTCTGTCTCTCTCTCTCTCTCTCTCTCTCTCTCTCTCTCTCTCCTCTCTCTCTCTCCTTTCTTTCCAAGGCCAAGAGAGTGCTGACCGTTCCCGTGGTATGGTAGTGGGCCACCAGCAGGTAGGGCATGGTAAAGAGCGTGGCGTACATGATGCCTGCTGAGGGGGACAGCAGGATCACCGCCACCTTATGTTTACTGAAGGCCAGTATCACCATCCCCACTGTGTAAGCCAGCTGCCCGCACACGTACACAGGCTTGGCACCTGACGGAAGATGCATGAACACGCGAATACATGTGTAAACGAACAAATGAACGGGAAAAGTAATGAACAAAGTAATGAATGAATGAATGAATAAACTAATAACCGAATTAATATAAACGAATGAAAATATGTGCATAACAGAAGAATGAATGAAAGAGAGTGAAGGAACAAACATGCAATTTTATAGATGTGTTACGATTGAAAGTATTTTTGTATGAGTAAATCAGCGAAAACGTGCGAGGAGATTAAAGCGAAGAAGAGATATCAGTTAAAAGTACAGTGAATGTAAAATGTTGAAGTATATGTTAGGAATAATAAACGTAAAAGTGCACTTATTTAAGAGGTGATAGAACATGCACAGATAAGACGACGGTAGTTGTTGAGAGCAAGGTAAACGTAAGGAATATTTAAGTGAAAATCCGCAGAAACATTAATGCAGACCCAGCATTCTGAGGAGCTTTCAGGAAATTCACACGTCAAAATACAACAAACGTTTGCAGTCAGGAGACTTGCTTATCTCTATCAAGGCCAAACATGGTGAACACGTTCAGTCATCTGTTTAAAGAAGACACGTTCACCTACTGAACTCACAGTTCTCTGGTACGCTTGTTCAGAGACGACGGGTTCACTCATGGAAATTGTGCTTCTGCGTTATATCTGTTTAGAGAAGACGGACTCACTCACAGGGCTTGATCATCTGCGTTTCACCTACTTGGAGAAGATCGGTTCAATCATGGAAGTTGTGCGTCTGAATTACACCTACTTAGAGAAGATGGGTAACTCAGAGAACTTCTGCTTCTGAATTACACCTACCGGTACTTCAAACTAACGAACGACAAATGTACTTGTTCAGGCCACCGGCCCATTAAACATTAGTTACCTACTTAGAGAAGAAGGTGTACTCAGAAAGCATGTGCTTCTGCGTTACCCCTGTTCAGAGAAGAGTGGTTCACTCACGGAATTTGCGGATGAGCTTGTCGATGCAGAGCGAGTAGATGGCGCAGGCCAGAGAGTACAGGGACATGGCCATGGAGCCCAGCCTGACGCCCTCGTCGTAGCGGTCGTGCAGCTCGCTGCCCGCTGGAGCCTGGAATAATGCGTGCCTGATTGGTTCCGCATCGCAGAGCTTCGTGCACGCAAGTCGGGTCTTAAAGACGTGATGTAATTTAGATGCCCCACAGCAGCCTCGCCAACTACATTGAGGCACCTCTGGCTAAGCTTCTAGAGTAGTTCCCCAAAACCCACCAGATCAGTTTTCAACTGATGAAGGAAAGTGAGGAGGGAAGGAGGGAAGGGAAAAAGGAGAATGGGGATGGGGAGGGGGGGGGGGGGGAGAGGCATCGAAGGGCTATAGCCGCGTGTTCACTCTTGTCATTCCAAACAAAACCAGTATAGAATTGCTCTTCCATCTCTTTGTCCATTACCTTAACATTTAGATCTGATAAATTACGTACTTAAAATTATCAGCTAACCCATGCAAGATTTCCAATATTGTTAAACCTTTGCATTCATCTTCAATCACTTTGTAATTGTGTAATTGATATCTAGACAGAGAGAGACAGAAAGAGAATATGTGTGAGAGAAAAAGAGAGAGAATATGTGTGAGAGAGAAAGAGAGAGATAAAGAAAGAGTGACAGAGAGAAAGAGAGAGAGAGAGAGAGAGAGAGAGAGAGAGAGAGAGAGAATACATTTCATTAAGAAATGAACAACTTCACTCAGATATTCCTGCTTCGTGCACAAGAAAGCAAAGGTCAGGGCACCGATACCTGTGGGTCGCCACCAAAGACGGCCTGCCCGACGAAGTCCGTGAAGTAGAGCGAGTAGCAGACCAGGGACATCCAGCAGAAGAGGTTGGTCAGGCAGAGCACCAGCATGGACCTCGGCATCCGCACAATGGACAGCAGGTACGTCTTCAGCGTCACGTCCACGGACACCTGCAGCAGGCCGAGGACCCACCGTTTGTAGAGATACGAATACTCCAGTTTTACAAGGATGAATAAAAGCTGCCAATATTAACTGTAGATCGCGCGTCAAATGCAACTTGAGATCGAAACAGTGCGGATAAAGCGAGAAGTCACTCTAAAGACTGAAATACTTTTGATGTAAGTTAGTAGCAGGTTTATGTAAAAATGCTAGTAGATTTGACGTAATGTGTTTTGATATGCCACTGGTGGAAAGAAAATGCAGACTCAGCATTTGCAATAATACACTACTATTGCATACTCTCTATATGTTCACAGTATAAACGTAGTTTTGTCATCAAAAGTCAATTTGGTATGTTTATTTGCCATTTGGATGACATATTATTCACATTATATAAAAAGGGACGCTTCAATCCTTTGACGCTGAAATATCATATTCGGTATTTCATCGATTAAATTAATATAATCTCATTTCTACAGCACAACAGACATATTCATATACAGTAGAATACAGACCTGAAGGGCGTCTTCGCAGTTTCCTGCAGCATCCGCCTTCTTCGGCACAGTCATTCCGATCCTTTCACCGTCAATCTTGGAGTTGATGTCTCCATTGGCAAACTTTTCCACTGCCAACCTGTTGTTGGTGTTGTCATGTTCCTCTGCTATCCTGAAGGCGGGGGAAGGCCTGTCAAAGCGCGGTGGCTCTATCGTTCCGTAGGTCACGTCTCCGTTAGCTCCAATCTGCGCCTTTTCATCGACGGATTCCTTTTCGTAGCGACCGCCACTCTCGACTCCGCCGTAGTCGTCTCCATCGTCGTCGTAGTCGTCGTCGTCCTCGTTGGTGAACTTTTTGTACTTGGACTTGCCAACCTTCTTCTTGGAGCGCTGGAGACTCTCGGCGGCGATGGCGAGCTCGCTGAGCGGCGTTTCCCTGAAGCTGGTCATGGTGCTGACTAGGCAAAGAATGAAGAAGAGAGTGACCATTGTGAAGACCACGCGGATGTGGCCCCCGAAGGCCGCTCCGAACGTAGTGCTGTTCCAGTCCACGCCCCCCATGAGGTAGCCCACGCTACCCCCCAGGCCCGCCATGACGGTGAAGGTGGTCAGGCCCGCGGAGTGATCCTCGGGCGGTGTGACGTCAAGGAGGTAGGCCCTGCACGGCGACTGGCAGGCGTCGCAGTTAAAGTCCAGCATGGCCACGCCCACTATTGTGATGATGATGCCTCGCACGTGCTCACGGGTGAGCAGACTGCTCCAGTTGGGAGGTCTCGTCCTTCCTTCTGACTCCTCGCTGAGTTCTCCTGATCCTCCCACTGAGGAGTTCCCATTCCTAGGGTCGAAAACCCCAGCTGAAGAATTGGTAAGGTTTATCTGAGAAGAAGGAGCCCAAGACGCGTTTGAGCTTCTAGCAGAGGTGTTTGCAGACAGAATCTTCTCTCCTGGGTCCCCTAGGATTCTGCCCGCGGTCTCGCCGTTGGGGACGAATACCAGGCCGAGAAGGATTCCTGCAGACATGAGCAGGATGAAGGGGCGGCGACGGCCTAGCTTAAGGGAGCACCTGTCACTGAGGGACCCAAGAAGGGGGCAGAGGAAGAAGCCTAGGATGGGGCTAATGCACCAGACCATTGTCAAGAAGGCGATGGGGACGCCCAGTTTGAGGAGGATGGGTGTGACGAAGGCCGTCTCCGCGGCGTAGCAGAGCTCGATGCCACACACGGCGGCGCTGAGGCGCGTCAGCTGCATCCTGGACCTTCGAACCCCCACGGCCTTGATGCTCCCGTCCGTGGATTCCACGAGCGAGGCCAGCCCCACCCCTACGTACTGGATGTAGCGGTGCTCCTTGAGGCCCTTCAGGGCTTGCAAGATCCCGAAGTCCATGGCGACGCGCCTGCAGGGAAAAGCAGACATGATGTTGTGGGTGTAGGAAAGTAGAATATCGAGCGGTCTGTTTATGAAAGCTGGTGCTCGCGAACGCTCGCTGCGCTCGTTTTCTGAATAGGTCGTCTCGCGTCTGCTAGTCTATTAGTATTGGTAGAAGTAGTGGTATTAGTGGCAGCAGTAGTAGCAGTAGGAACTGTGAGCAGCTTTTACTCCTGTGTTCAGGAGGTGAGCACAGCAAACACTCGCGAGCACTCGCTTTCCTGAGCATGCACTATGTGACTTTGGTATTTATAAAAACATGGGGTAACAACTGCTATCGTTTCATGTTGAAATAGACGCGGTAATAGATGGCTCATACTTATGACAGGGATAATACTGTCACGATTATTCTAAACAGAAAAACAAGTGTAATTTATTATTCGAACAAACCGAGATATACATGTACGGTAAAAGCTCTCTGAAAGCAGTCAAAAGCTGTCTAACCTGAAAGAGCACACTTACCGGTACCATAGAAGAATAACCGCCACTCACACTTTTCAATGCGCCTCTTTTCTTAGAGAAATGCATGATCAGAATCTGTCTGTTTGCGCATCCTTACTAGATGAATGGGTGCTGAGGTTAAGTGGTGTGCTGAGGCATCACTGGCAGCCCTTACACTCTAATCCGATATTCGCTAATCATTTTTTAAAATCAGAGATTTTCATATGTAACTAATAAGTATTTCATTTTTAACTGACCAAATCTGCATCAAAAGCACTCTGAGCTACAAAGATCGATGAGAGGCAACTCTGGATGCAACAAACTCCACGACAAACATACACATGATCGACAAACGAAGTGAACCTTTATTGATCGGAGATTTAGGAATGCAAACATTCACGTAAACACCCTAAACACTGCCTACAGCCCTGCCTTTTAATCATAACTATGATATACTGGTGGCTTTAACTAATGGACGTTGATAAAGCTAGTTTTGTTGTTAGTGACGAACCTCG
>JAWQFJ010002940.1:7500-47500 GCA_034096865.1 Theodoxus fluviatilis | reverse complement strand
GGGGTGGGGGGGTGCATGCATTATGCGTTGATGATCGTGTATGTGTTATGTGTGCTGTGCGAGTGTGGTTGTTGATGTGCATGCAGGATGATGAACATGATGGGGGGGGGGGGGGTTCTTGTACATGTGTTATGGATGAAGATCGGGTATGTGTTATTGCGTGACGATGATTGTTTGATGTGCATGCTTGTGTCTTTGTTCCTTCTGTGATTACTTGTTTTGGTGTAAAATGTTTCTCTATTAAATTGAATTGCCTCTGATGGACTCCATAACTTGAGCGATATGATTGAGTTAATTAATGTTGAACTGTTTTTGTTTTTGTATGTATGTATTATGTTTTTGCCACCGACAAAACGAATTTCCTTGTGATCAATGAGGACAATAAAGTATCTTGTATCTTGTATCTTGTATCTTGTTGTATACAGTGTCTCCCTAGTGAGATCTACGGTAAGGGGAGCGACTGCATATGTCCGCGGTTTTCTAGGACCTTTGGATCAAAGGATTAATGCTGCCAGTTAGCGGTACCTTCAAAGGGACTCTGAGGGATGAACACGTGAAAGGACTTGCCATGGCACTGCGAATGCAATCGATGCCAATACTAGACCCAGACGAAATCCAGACAAGATGGCATCTTCCCTTCATTTGCAAATCTGAAATAAAAGCCGGACGTAGGGGCCTATAAACTACATGTTTTGCCCTCGTACCTTGTGTATTTGTATTCATTTTTCATGGTGCGATATATATTGGGCAGAACTGGACTCCACAAAGCCATTAGGTCTGTAATACCATTTCTGCCTGCATAAGGTTCGCCTGTTTCGAATCGAGACATGGTGTTCATGAATCAAATCATCGAGTGCATCACCTTTAGCACATTTTTGTTCTTTCCTTCCGCGTATGAATGTTTAATAAAATTTTGCTTTCATACGTATACACATACACGCGCGCACCAACGTACCTCCCTCCCCCCTCTCTCTCTCTCTCTCTCTCTCTCTCTCTCTCTCTCTCATCACTTTTCCACATCAACTCAGTCTATGTCACTCAGTGATATTGAACAAAGAACTGGATGACAGTCACAAGTTAAAGGAAAGAAAAGTATTAAGTCCCAAATCAAAGCAAAACAGTCGAGAAGTTTTCACATTTAATATCACTCACACACACACACACACACACACACACACACACACACACACACACACACACACACACACACACACACACACACACACACACACACACACACACACACACACACACACAGAGACACACACACACACACTGATTCATACATATTTACATACATCCAAACGTTGCCAAGGAGATCGAGACTTCTGACCACATATGGCGAAACCCTGCGTTAGGGCGTCCTCACACGTGACTGTTTTTATAAATAGAACAGGACAGGATTATTTTTCTCTTGACAAGCTATTCGCCTCACTCGTCGCAAGTCCCGTAATTTGCAGTTCTCTCATTTAGCAAATCTCGCGATACCATTCGTGTATTCACAGCGTTTTCGTCACAGTTTATCATTGATTCAGTTTGCCTGCACAAGAGCAGACGACAAATTCGATTCACATAGCAAACATTCATAGTGCGTGTACCTGTCAAGTCCATACATCCAGAAATGACCAGAATTTACATCCAGACTTTGCTCCAATCTAGGCGCGATGGATTTCTCGTGTAAAGGTAAAATTTGCTCTTTTTTATATTGCGACTTTTTTTTTCCACTAATGGATGCTCAAACCGCACACATTTACCTTCTGGTCATTGGACTACCTCTTTGTATCACTCTATCTCAACTCCCTGGGGAGCATCAACAAGGCTGCGGATGAACGCGCCAAAGTTGTCTCTCATAAACTTCCACTCAGCCCTCAGCCCTCACGGGTACCTGTCTTGTCGTTATCATATCTGAAGCGGACATGAGTTGTATGAAATCCGTTCCGGCTTCTAAATGATTTTTGATGAACTTCTTGAGTCATCATAGTAGGCGCAGTCCACCAACAAATGCTCTTCGTCTTCATTTTCGTGACAAAACGGGCATTTCGAGTCATTGCACAGAAAATCAAAACGATATCTATTGATATCTAGGTTGTTTACACCAAACCTGAACCTTGCAAAGCATCACGGAATTTCTTAACAGTTATCATTTTAGGTACACTTCTTCCATGAAGAAGTTTTTGAAAGAGGAGTACCAACAGTATCTTGAGAGAGAGAGAGAGAGAGAGAGAGAGAGAGAGAGAGTGAGAGAGAGAGAGAGAAAGAGAGAGAGAGAAAGAGAGAGAGAGGGAGAGAGAGAGAGAGAGAGTGAGAAAGAAAGAGAGAGAGAGAGAGAGAGAGTGAGAGAGTGAGAGAGAGAGAGAAAGAAAGAGAGAGAGAGAGAGAGAGAGAGAGAGAGAGAGAGAGAGTGGCACGCATAAAAATCCGTGTCGTGATGGTAATGGGCTATAAAGGCAACATTTGTACAAAGAGTCGAGTGGTTGAGGATTTTTGCTTCCCACAAGATTTACTCAAGGCACTCAACCATTTCTCTGTTGAAAAGATAAAGACTTGCGTAAATATAATAAATGCGTAAACAGTAAAACTCGCGAGCCGAGACTGCAGAACAAATGGCGGTTCACCGCGCCTTCAGAAATAATTATATCACGATGTCACAGCGTGGTATGTCCAATCAGCCGTTTGTTGGAGTCCCTGGAAAGGCACGGATGTTCCTGTCTTCACTGTCTATGAAAGTTTCGTAAAGACTGTTGTCGCATGATGTCAATGAAATGACACACAAGGTCGAAGTATGACCTTCGAATGATGGATGTTTCCATTAATTCAGCGCTGGTTGCTTGCGATCAGTTGCCATTTATCTCGAATCTCAAGTCATCGCAGCAGGGTGGGGATGATTTGGGGTGGTGATGTCCGACTTTTTTGCCGAGATCTCCACATGAACGCAGCGGAGGCGAGCCACCCAAAGGTTCCTGCTGCTTGCGGGTCCCACCAGGACTCCCAGCACGCCAGGGAGTCCACTCAAGTGGGGGCGAGGCAGATAGATCCTGCCAGCAGCCTCTTGGTTCTCCCCAAGCCACTTGATTTCGTAATTTTTCTTCCTAGAGGCGCCAGCGATCCTCATAATCCCCTTACAGGGCGTTCTGCTGCACGGGCTGAGGACGAGGGCCGACCAGGAGAGTGATGGCATCGGGACGGTCTTCGCTGCGCAGTAAGCATCTCAGACTCTGCCCACCTGGCCATCGGCATCAATCAAACTGTCCACCTGGGCGCACCTAGTGACATCGCATAGGTGTTACCAGCACAATGGAAACCTGCGTGAGAGTTGAATAGGTAGTGATGGGAATACACGTAGAGTGCCTGGGGAGGTTGTAGAGAAGGTATGGGTGATGGCTGAAGTACTCGTGGTCGTAATGAGGAGAATGGTGAGGTTGATGAGAGTAGCGGTGGCAATGACTTATTGTGATGTTGTTGAGGGCGATGGCATTAGCAGAGGCAGCAGTTGTGGTGCAAATTGTTGTGGTGGGAGTTGTGTCTCAGGGAGTCTTAATGAAATCACAAGCGTTGATTCAGGTGGTTATAAAGATGGTGATGATGGTAAGTATGATGATAATGATTGTAGTAATGACAATTTTGAAGGTGGCATTTTGAGAAGGCAGAAAAAAACCCAGTGAAAATATGTTCAGTAATGGCATTGGTGTCTGCGATGATTAGTTTGACAGTATAAGTTATTGTTGAACTGTTGGCAATGTGGAAAAGATTTTACGGTTTAAGGGCGGCGGTGGTTGGAAGTGGAGGTCGTGGTGATGGCAGTAGTTTGGTGGTGGTAATGGTAATGACGGTGTGGACTTGTGGTGGCAGTGGAAAATGAAAAAAACACACAACTTTTTCGGAGTATGAGTGCCATGAGAATTAGAGATTACTTGTCAGGAAAAATGTAAACTGTCACAAATTCCTTTTTTGCGGTCTTTATTGACTGAGCCTTTACCGTAAAAGATATACTCACTAACTACTTCTCGTGATAACAATTCATTCTTAGATCATTAATGCAAACGAAACAAAGAATGAAATACATTTTCTCGTTCGGGAAGAATATATATGCCAAATATTATTGTAAAACGTATCCATGATCTTCATCAGTTCGCTTTCTAGAAAAATCGAAGTACAGATGATGCTATCCTGTGTGTATTCTAGTAGCGTATATATTCTCATTTAGGAATCCCAGAACGACTAGATTCTTTTGCTTGCGTAAACTGAGATCTTTCGGAGAAGATACAGTGTTGCTGAAAACATTCTCTTATGCTGTTATGGGTAGAGTATTGACCTATGCTGTAGTTTGTTGGGGAGGTAACATCAGCAAGACAGACGCCAACACACTGAACAAATTTGTACGGAAGACACAACATGTAATTGGAACACCCGTAGAAACCTTCCGCCGGCTCCACCAGAATGGAGTAATTAAGAATACACGAATCCTTCATGAGAAATGCACCGAATTCCCCTCCAGAGTAATACATCGCAGTCAAATATTCCGTCCTCCAAAAACACACAGATACACAGATACACAGATACACAGACACACAGACACACAGACACACAGACACACAGATACACAGATACACAGACACACAGATACACAGATACACAGATACACAGACACACAAATACACAGATACACAGATACACAGACACACAGATACCATAGATGCGTTATACTGACTGCCATGAGGATTTTACACACCAAATATTCTGGAACTGCGCTTTGATTATACGTTCTGGCCAATGCAACTGAATAACTTTGTTCTTGTTATATAACCATTTGTTAGTAACTTTTAATCTTGCATTGGGAAGTTCCTTGTACATAGTGAAATACACCATACAAGTGAAACGTTAATTTAATATTTTTATTTTGAATAAATAAAATATGTTATATTGTGTTACGTTGTGTTGTGTTATGTTGCGTTAAGCTAAGCTATGCTATGCTACGCTATGCAATGTTATGATATGCTATGTTATGATATGCTATGTTATGTTATACTATGTTTTGTTATGCTATGTTACATTATGTTACGTTATGTTACGTTACGTTACGTTATGTTATGCGTTGTTATACTTTGCTATGCTATGTTATGTTATGTTATGTTATGTTATGTTATGTATGTTATGTATGTTATGTATGTTATGTATGTTATGTATGTTATGTTATGTTATGTTATGTTATTTTATGTTATGTTATGTTATGCTGTTTGTTGTGTCATTCGTTTAACTCTGTGAACGAATAAAAAAAGCGGAGACTACTGATCGACGCTACTAGACATTCCACAAAAGTCGGCATCAGTTCTGTATAGACAGCCTGAACTAAGCATCTGGACGTTGTATAAGAATCTATCGGACAAGGAGTTGAAAAGCACTCCGCACTACTTATCCAAACAGATCTGTCGAACACCAAAAATCCGAAGAGGTTTCTGTGACTGTTGCAAGAATCCTTCTGCCCTGTTCCCGCAGGCAGCCGGTCTCACAGCTGCCATGCACCCGTGGTGGTATTTTGGGTGTCGGGTAATGCAACTCGGATGAAACTTGACGCCGTCAAAGGAGCTTGAGGCCTTCTCTCTCTCTCTCTCTCTCTCTCTCTCTCTCTGTCTCTCTCTCTCTAAGTCATGTCATGTCTGTCTGTTTGTCTTTTTTATGTCTGTCTGTCTGTCTGTCTGTCTGTCTGTCTGTCTGTCTGTCTGTCTGTCTGTCTGTCTGTCTGTCTGTCTGTCTGTCTCTCTTTGTGTCTCTCTCTGTCTTTCTGTCTGTCTGTCTGTCTGTCTGTCTGTCTGTCTGTCTGTCTGTCTGTCTGTCTGTCTGTCTGTCTGTCTGTCTGTCTGTCTGTCTCCCCCTGCTCCCCCTTTCTCTCTCTCTGCTTTGCTATCGATCAATTTCGTTACGGAAAATTGCAGCTGTACATAGCTGTACATAGCTGTACATAGCTGTACATAGCTGTACATAGCTGTACATAGCTGTACATAGTTGTACATAGCTGTACATAGCTGTACATAGCTGACGAAAATGCATACCACAGCGTAGTAATGAGCATGTGCCAAAATATATGCGGGGATTGGGTAAGACATCACGGTCGTAGAGGTGTTTTTATCATTATCTTTTTCTTCAGCGAAGCCTGCGCCACCAAAAGCAGGAAATGAAAACATGACGAAGCCATGGTGAATGCATTCACTTAATAAATAAAACGCCCGGTCATAAAAGTGCAGATTAATTGCAGTAAAACCGGTTCGTGCAGGAGAGTTTCTGTATTTTTATCGTATCTCATCTTTTGAATCCAGTTCTTCACCTATGTAAAAATATCGTGTGTGTTGGTGTGTTAGTGTGTTAGTGTGTGTGTGTGTGTTTGTGTGTGTGTGTGTGTGTGTGTGTGTGTGTGTAAGCGTGCGCGCGTGCTTTTGTGGGTGGTTGAGTGGGTGGGTGAGTGGGTGAGTGAGTGGGTGGGTGGGTGGGTGAGTGGGTGGGTGAGTGGGTGGGTGGGTGGTGGGTGATTGAGTGAGTGAGCGAATGAGTGACTGAGTGAGCAAGCAAGCAAGCGAGTTTGCATGAGAAGGTGAAGCAGCAGCAAGAATATACGGGAGGAAAAAAAAGGAACAGAAGACACCGGTAGAAGGGACAGATGATGAAAACGCAGGACAAAGAAGAGCAGAAGCAGACAGAGGTGGATAAGACGAAGGTGGAAAAGGACAAGGAAATATGGAAGAAATGGAAAGGATGAGAAAGAAGAGAAAAACTACCGAAGAAGCCCACGAATTGTCATGACGACGCTGCAATAACCAGGAAAACGAAACCTTCTGCGACGACGAGAAGTATAGAAACACAGGAAGAATACAATACTGATTTCCGTAAAGATACGATGAACTTCCACATTTGTGATGGAGCACTAGAACCATTTTGAAATTGACATTCAATCTGGAAAAAAAACCAAGACAAAGTTCACACCTCAATCTTTCAAGCAAATTTCATACGCAAAAATTCTAATCGGTCTTATTGAAACACGCACGCAAAGGAGCCTCATCGCAAATGGCTAAGGACAGAAACAGAGGACTCGAGAAGCAATCAAGACACGAGATTCAATGAAGACAACACACACGTGAAGCATGACTAACCCGTGCACCTGCCTGCAGTCTCCACTCAGCGTCCTCCTCACACTGTCTCTTGGCGACAATTGATCCCCAGCCTCCACCACGTCACTCCAAGGAGGCCTCTCTTCCTCTTCCTCTAGTCTCGTCTCGTCTGGATGAGCCGGCAGCAGGGTGTAGTCAGGTGCAAGCAACCTGGTCATGTTTCTCAAAGGCTTTCACGGTCATGAGGTTTTCCATGGCTATCGCCTCTCCATCCCCGAAGCCATGGCAGGCTTTATTGAAAGCTTGCTCTCTCCGCTGCTGCCATTACCCTGAGGTCTTGAGGACATGTGTAAAGTGTGTCGTAGGCGTGGACGAGATCGAAGTGTTCTGTGATGGGAATTCGCACTCGACGCGTGCTTCCAAATGCCAACTACAGAGTGGCCAGCGGTGATAGCAGCGTTTCCTTGTTAGTTTTTGAAGACGCGTGCCTTGATTTGAAGCAAGTTTGTACGCCTGCACATGAAGGAAGTTCTTTGTGGGGAAACGTTATTGCAGGAATCGCTTCCAGTAATCAGGAGAAGCTAAGATCCTCGGATCAAAGAGATTTGACTCACATGAATGATAGGTAGAAAAACACACAGAGGCTTATTTGTGGATTCGAGAGACGGTCGTGGATGCTCACAACTCTTGTGAATCTCAAACCTTTCAGAAATCCAACTGGAATATTTGGTGAGTGGGCGGATTTGAAATTTTACTTGTCTTTGGTTGTTCTCAAACGGCACTGTGTGATATCCGTGCTACGTCCCTATGTTTAAGGGACGCTTTCCATCTGCGGGGAACTTGAGCTAGTGTGTCGGTTTGTCAGCGTTAAACGACACAATATAAGAAATTACCTATCAGTGGTGTGTAAGAACCTTATTCTCATTTAGTGTCTGTATTTGCGACGCGCGTGGGTGTGCGCGCGCACGTGCGTGTATGAGCGAAAGTGTATGTGCTGCTACATATTGACTTGTGGTTCCTTATTCACAGTTAAATGTGCGTATGTGCGTACGTGCGAGTGCGTGCGAGTGTTAGAGTAAATTAAAAAAAAATTCCTCATGATTTAGCAGTTTTGTATGGTTTTTTTCTTCCTGAAATTGGTTGTGGTAGCTGATATTGGTGCACCCGTCTGGATGCAAGTGAAAAGATGCATGGCTAAACCATAAATACGTAGTGGGTATAAGTGCAGTATTTCACTACACTTTCACTTTGAGGCCAACCATGAGACCAAATAAACCACCAAAAACATTAAACTGCAAATATTTAGTAATGTCGAAATAGAACACAACGTAACAGCCACCCACTTGGAAGAATAAAACGAACGTACAACATTCCGATGAATCTCGCGCACGGAGCTTAACTTTGCAGCCAACCTCTCACTCGCTGCTCTGTTCCAGAGACTGATACATTCCCAAGATCATGTGGAGGATGAAATGCGCAGGAAGATAAGTGTATGAATGAATAAGGTAAACATCTATGATGCATCTTCCCCTCTGTGTGACTGTGGGAGTGTTGGTTCAACGTCTATGACGTGCCAAAATAAAAATAATCGTCCTAAAAGAAGCTTCCAACATGTTTGCAAGGAAGATATTTGGAATGGCACAGGCAGTACCTTCGGATTTCCACGGAAACACGCTTTTCTATCAACAGGGTTCATTATCAGGTAGTAGTTTAATCAGTCACAATATCAGACGTCTGGAGAAAAAAACCCTCCTGAAGACAACAAAGTATTGATTTTGTGCTATTTAAAATTAACTAGATGCAAAAAACCACGTTTTTCGGATTATTTTATTTTAACAGCCTCACTGCAATCAATGACGGTACATAATTCAACTTTCATACTTTTCACACAGCTGCTGTGTTCTTCAGTTCTTTCAAAACAAGTGAAAATACAGAAAGGATCCTCATTCTGTTATCGTCTGACAAAGTCATGAGGTTGAAGAAATGACAGACGTTGGTTTTTTTTTGCTACTGCCAAACGTACATGAAAGTTTGCATTAGCTGGGCAAGGGTTCTTTCTGGCCAATGTTCATGGTAGCTAAATGGTTTTGCTAGAGAGAGAGAGAGAGAGAGAGAGAGAGAGAGAGAGAGAGACAGAGAGAGAGACAGAGAGACAGAAAGAGGAAGCGAGAGAGAGAGAGAGAGACAGAGAGAGAGTTACAGAAAGACACAGTGAGACAGAGAGACAGAGAGAGACATACATACAGAGAAAGGAAGAGAGAGAGAGACATACAGAGAGAAAGAGGTAGCGAGACAGAGAGAGAGAGAGAGAGAGAGAGAGAGAGAGAGAGTTTGCAATTCCGATATTCGTATTTAGGTGAAAATTACTCAAACCCATGAAATGACCATGCAGTGTATTCTCATCAATACATTAAAAAAGGTCGTTGATCGTCTGCAAATGGACTTGTCATGGCCGCACGTTATGCCTCTACAAGAAAACCCCCCATGCCGTACAAACACCAGTTAAAAACGTGCTTGTCAAGCCCATTTACAGGAGCTCGCTCTGCCAAGCAGAACCATGGGAGGGCCATTTCGCCAGGAAGGCGCGGACGTGAGAGAGAGCACCTCCAGCCACTTCGCAGATTTGCCGCAACTACTGGGTCCTCGACTGGGATCCCGTGGGCGACGAAGTGATAAATTCGGACTGTCTACGAAGACACTGGCGCCCTTACCCTTCCCGCCCGAGCAGCCAGCAAGCCATCGATCTTGGAAAACGATAGTGTGGCGGGTTGCAATCTGGAATCAAGGACAAGTATTGGACCAGGCACAAGCTCGCAGGCTTGGTGAAATGAAGACTCCCTCAGCCGGAACGCCTGTGGGAAACAGGCGGAACCCGATGGTCTTCGTCTCCGTTATCGCCCGAGAGAGTGTACAAATTGCTTTTCCGTCCGTATCTTCTGCTGTAAGGGGCCAAGGAGAAGGCCAGAGCATCAATCTTTTTTGTCGAGATTTATGGGGGTGTTCTGGGAAGACAAGGACAGGACACTCGTTACTTTGTTGCCAGACAAGCGTGAAGATTTCCCACGGCGCAAATTGTCAGCCATTCGAATCCTTTATGTGTCGTTCGCTACGTTGATGGAGATAGAATAGTTCTTGTCAGCCAAGCTACACGTGGACTCTCCATGACCAGTAAGCATTCATTGAAGGTGTGCATGAGATGAAGTAAGATAGTGTGGTATCTTTTCTAAGTCTGTAAATAACATGAGTATTTAAAAGTATAATGTGTTCGGCCAATAAACAGAAGAAGAAGAGTTCACTCAGCAAGATTTGAAACCCTAAAAGCATCTCATCATTTTTGGGGGGGACGGGTGGGGGGTGGGTTTGCATTTCATTACATATTACAGCGAATGTAAATTCTCGCTTTTCCGTTGAGTGTAATATCCAAAAGCAGCGTTGTGCATAGGCGATGGCATCTCATTAGAATCGACGGCTGGGGCAACAATTAGAGTTTATTTCTTTCCTAGTGAGGTTAAGATGAGATACACATAAGCTACATGCACACTACACAAGAAACCCCAAAAAAGTCTGGCGTCATCTTTTCTGTTTGTCTGTTTGTCCGTCCGTCTGTCTGTCTGTCTGCTTCTCTTAGTTTCTTTTTCTCGTTTCGTGTTTTTTTAACTCTTTTTTCTTTCTTTCTTGTTTTTTTCCACTCGTTCTTTCTTTCTTTGATTTCATTATGCATCGATCGAAATAAAGTTAGAAAAGGACACACTTGTCCTGAAGCAACACCACAGTCTCCGGACAGCTGCCGCCTTAGCTTTGCGAGACGTATCCCTGGGTGCGCGAAGCGGGTGAGTGGCGGTCCAGTACGAGAGCATTGATTCCCACCTCCCTGCGGTTATGGTGCAGAGTAAACAAATCAAGGAGAGCCTGAGAGAGCAATTTATTCTCTCCCGCGTCTCCACCGCCCCAATATGGCCGAGTCAAGGAGAGACTGCGTAGCAGAACGAGATAATCAAAAGCAAATATGTGGCTCCAGCTGCGAGCATGGACAGACGGAAAGGAAGGAGAAGAAAGGGTGACGTTAGAAGTAGCCGGCATGTCGGTGTAGGCCTACTTTCCGTCGGAAAATGCTGCGCAGAAATCTGGAAGATGTTCAGTTGGGTGAGACAAGTTTTGTTTTCCAGTCTGGATTTGCTACGAAAACGCCGTTTCATGGCATGGTTTTTGATGAGCGTTGATTCAGACAAAATGATTCCTGCCTTAGAAAACAAGTCACAGCGGAGTGAAAACAAACGGGCCCACAAACTGGTTTTCGTGACAGCAAAATGATGGCTTGAAAGAAGGGACAGGAATAGCACACTTGAAGCCGCGTCAAAACTCTCAAAGGAGAAGATGCAAAAGCAAGACGGGCAATAAAGATTTTGTCTCGAAACAGCTTCAAACGGAGAGCTGGGAAGTCGAGAAAAGCCAAGAAGTCAAAAGTTCGCAACCAAAGAGCATGAGCTGCACGAAAACATATCAAAGGTTCTTTAGTAAGTCAAAAGAAAAACCTTTAAGCGGACTCTGCAAAGGACCATTTGGTAGACGTAGTTGTGCCATGAAGAATGACAGGCAAAGCAATTTAAGGCGGCATGACAAAATACAAGGAAACATACAACGTCTCTCTCTCTCTCTCTCTCTCTCTCTCTCTCTCTCTCTCTCCATCCCTCTCTCTCTCCCCTCTCTCTCTCTCTCTCTCTCTCTCTGTATGTGTGTGTGATTGCGAGTGTGTGTGTATGTGTGTGTGTGTGTATGTGTGTGTGTGTGTGTGTGTGTGTGAGTGCGAGTGTGTGTGTGTGTGTGTGTGTGTATTCCTACAAGATGCACCGGGGAGAGAGAAAATGCTGCTTGGGGCCGCCCTTGACCAAGCCACTGGATAAAGTCCCCAAAAGTTCCATGATCACAGGTTCCACTGATGAGGAGGCATCTTGCGATCCTCTGCATGAAACAAAACAAATCTTGCGACTGCATTTGACATAACGTTGGGCGCAGTATCTGCAGATTACCTTGACATGAATGTACGATGAACCAACGGACTACTTTCGAACCTTCAGACAAAATATCCCAATTATGAGAATGCTTAGGTGGGCATGAAACAGGGTTCCTGCTAAAAAGTTTGACAAAATAGAGCGATGTTCTGATCGGCACACAGTATTTCAATTCATCAAGTTATCTTTTTTCTGTTGTGAAATGTGATCTTAGGAGCTTAACAGCTTTTCAGCGAGTGTAAACTATGTCAGGCAAATGACTACGACATTTGCAAGTCCACTAGTTATTTACAGGAAATGCACTGGTTAGAGTAAAACCACATCGAGTCATGATCTCCCTGGTTCTTCGTATCGTACGAATCGCGTATGGTGACGCGATGGGTCTTTCTTACCCCCAATCCACAAGAGATCAGCGGTAGAGAAACATGAGCTAGTAAAACAATATATTATGTAAAGGAGTACGTTGTGCTAGTAAGCACCCAACGGTGGGGTCAGTACCGATAGAATATGGAAAAACAGACAACTCAGTGACAGTTCTTACAAAGTAATCAAAGAGAAAAATGTACGCGGAAGACTCTATCACGTTAGAGAAAAGTAATGTTCCTATGATCGTGATAGCAATGTGCATGCAGATTAAAATGGCAAACATTCATAAGCGGCTGTTCAACTTCTCAGAACTTTTATGAGTCCCCAGAAGAAAAGCAAAACTACTCAAAATTGCAAAGTATTTGTCAATAACGCGGAACCACGGTCCCTGTCATCGACGGCATTACCTGTATGAATTAAAACATGTCCCATAAACTAATGATGTCGTTTTTGTCTATGCCCACTGACACATTCATGTTCTTTTGATAAATGCAGTGGCAAAGTAATTGTTTTGTGCAGTGTTTCGTGCGAGGCAGAAAAGCAATAATGCATGTCCAAAACGTTTGCTGATGGAGTCATATGGGACAGAGTACAATTAACGAATTGAAGGCAAGTAGACTCGCACCTTGCCACTGTGATAATGCTCCGAAACAGTAACCATGCTATGCAATTGAATTGAGGAACAGCACGAAACAGAAGACATACAGTAGAGACCCTTCAAATGATTTGACAAAAGAAAAACAGGTAGTGATAATACACAGCGGCCATATTCGTCTCAAACCTTGTCTTCATACTCCTGTTCATTCGACGCCAAGCAACGTCTAACTATGCAAGCGAGAAAGTATGTTTCCAAACAGTTGTGTTGTGTAACCTGTGTTTGCAGCATGGCAAACTTGTGAAAGTATATATATCATTGATTTTTTTCATGGCGCTTCAAGCTGGAAGAAGACCGAGCTGTAAAGACCACGACTGAGTAGTCCTTCAAAAGAGTTAGTGAAGTATTTAGGACATGATGTTGTAAAACGATCAAGGGCTACAGACAGAAACAGCAGCACCACCCAACCCTATATAAAACTGGTTTTCTATGGGCTGTGCCTTGGGTGCAAAGATAGTGCAGCGATGTGTGAATTTGTAACAGTCATGAATCACGCGAAGCGCTTCGAGCATGCTTTTATATATAGAGCTAGGCGCGTGTACAGAAGGTGATGACGTCAACGGCGATGACGAGAATGCTGTTGCTGCTGCTGCTGCTGCTGCTGCTGATAATGAGGAAAAGACTGCCAAATGACGCTCAAAGTAGGTTTCAATAAGCCAAAGAAAGTAAGTCGCATACTTTTATAAAGCCTCAAAAGTGTATGGCATTTTCCCTTAGCTTAAACCTATTGCTTGCTGGGAGCCATTTGATATGCTGCGGGAAAAGAATTGAGGCATACTGGATAAGAGCTGAGACGAAAGGCTTTTAATGATGCATCCACAGTCGGGTCCAAGCAGCGGTTATACGTTGGGCGAGAAGAAGAACCTCTGAAGAAATATCTCTTCTTGACACTGGTTTTACGTCGTAGCCTGTACTGGCATAATGGCGGCGGAAAAAAATACAGGATGGAGAAACTTTTGAAAAATCTAACGTCTCATAAATATTTATCACAATATTACTATTAAAATTTTCGAACCACGAGGAAAGTATTATGGAAATTGTTGCATTGTAACCTTTCGCCAAGTCTTGGGTACGCACAATGATAAATTCCGTGTCAAAGTAAACTCACATACTTTTTGTTTGACCCTGCTGTATACTACAGTTTCACAAAAATGAGAATGATTATCAGTGAACACAGAAGCAATACGGCGTGTGTGTGTGTTTTGAGTGTGTGTGTGTGTGTGTATGTGTGTGTGTGTGTGTGTGTGTGTGTGTGTTTAAGTATATGCGTGTGAATATGTGTATGTGTGTGTGTGTGCGTGTGTGTGTGCGCGCGCGCGCGTCTTTGAGTATATGTGTGTGCGTGTGTGTGTGTGTGTGTGTGTGTGCGCGCGCGCGCGTGTGTGTGTGTGTCTGTGTGTGTCTGTGTGTGTGTGTGTGTGTGGAAACAAAGACAAAGCGATAACAAAGTACTTCTCGTGGGTACGGGAAAAAAGTATTGTGCCTCCAACTGGTTTGAAAATCATTCCTGTTTGCGTAGATAAACATTCGTAGGAAATGATTCTTACTGACACAATCTTTGTCTTTCCTCTTCATGGCTAATTGACTGATTGGCCATAGTACTAGGTGGACCAGGAATATTATTTTACATGCTCAAAAGGCGCCATGAAGTAAATGTACGATAAACAGTCATCATCAACTAATGTAGGTACTACACCAATTACCATCTTCCAGAGCGCAGGCCCCACGCTGCGGGCCGGATTTTTACGTCTGTATCGAGGAAAAGTATTGCCTTAAAATGCATCTGGTACAGAGAGGACCTTTCCCATGCACTAGTGTCCATGGCTTGGAAAGTCGAGAAGTTATCCACAGACTGGCCATTCAGATTTGGAAGAACTTGCTACGATACAGAAATTTTTCTTCGTGCCACACTCGCTGTCTTGAAGAACACAGATGCGCAGACGTATCACCACCTACCCTTAGAGTCCACGCACGATTTTTTTGTCCCTTCATCGTTCTGTCTGGCCTTCGAGGAACCCCGGATGTCGGCCATGGTTGCCATAGCGACTGCGAGATTGTCAAAGCTGAGCTGCGGGCAACCGAACGGTCACCATCGAGAGATCAACGGAGCCGAACATCCCAAGGGGGCACTCCTCCAGCCCAGGGAATTAGTCTTGCTCAGACGCCTCGATCCTGCTCTGACACACGCAATATGACGTCCCGGATGACCCTGTCTCATCCCTTACACTCGTCGCCTCCTCCATAGTCCGCGTGATCCGAAAGCAAACACGGACATGACAGGACCTTGTGGGCCTTCGGCGTTCTTGTGTGCCTTATGCTACGCTCGTTGGGCGAAGGTGCTGCTGGCGCAATGAGTGCGTTGACAGGCTCTTTGGCATGTCGGAAGTGGTGACTGCATGGCTGGGTTAGAGGTTGGTGAGAGGAGATTAGGTGGAATGAGTATGGCAGACGGTGGTGAGGAAGGGAGAATGTGTGCGTGTGTGTGTGTGTGTGTGTGTGCGTGTGTAGTATGTTTGTGTGCGTGCATGCGTGCACGCGCGCATTTCTTGTAATTATATGTGTGCTTGTGCGTGCGTGCGCATACGTGTATGTGTGTATGTATGTGTGTGTGTGTGAGGGAGAGAGAGAGAGAGGGAGGGAGAGAGAGAGAGAGAGATTGATTGATTGATCTTTATTCGGCCGACGACCCATTTGATGTTACCCTCTATTTACAAGTTTTAAAAACAGTATAGCAATGAACACTATGCAAGAAATACATTACAAACGACATTGAAGACTTTCCAGTAAAGAATACCACTCATCACTGTATTGATACCCTGCGTCTCGATGACGACACTTGCAATTCAATGTACAGTTAAATCTTTTAAAATATGTTCAATGATGATTGCAGCTTCGTATGCATTCATGATCGCAAGACTGCAATATTAATTTAGGCAAACACATTACACTATCTTGGCAACATTTTCTCTGCTCCATGTTTTAAAAGAATTCAAATTATCGCATACTTTTTTGTTCTCTTATTTGAAATGCATATAAAATGTACATCGCTATTGAACGAGTCATTCTGACATCAGTTCCCTGCATTAGGAATGTACATACATCCACTCGTGGTTTCTTGATTAAAAATCGTGTTATGTATTTATCTCTAAGCTGTTGGTATGCAGGGCACCTCAACAGAAAATGCTCCTCAGTTTCCCTTTCCTTGCATAATGGACATGTTATGTCTTGTGGCTGGCTGAACCTTACATTGCTATGCATGTCGTTTATTCCAAACCTGAAGCGAATAAATACATCCCTAAACTTTTTTATCTCGAGTACATTCATATAGTTTTCTAAGCCAAAGTCATTTTTAAAGGTCGAGTACCATCTGTATCTGTCACTGCATCTATTCTTTGCGTTCCAGTCTTGGCGGAAACAGTCTTTCAGTCTTTGTTTAAGCTGAATCAAAAAATGCTTTTCATTGCTTACTCCGCTATTGAACCACACAAAGCCAAAACCCAATTGACAAAGGAACTTTTTTACCTTCTCAGTCCAACTGCACTCTCTCTTAATGCGTGAGTTCATAAGCATAAGTAGTGCTTGTTTTGGGAGCCTGTCGTCATTCATTCGACACAGTTTAAGCCAGTACTTAATAGTCCTAATACTGCTGTTTACTGACAGTGGAAAGCGTCCTAGGTCTCCATAAACCATATGGTTTGGGGTCCTTGAATCCAACCCCATGAACCTTTTACATACAAAAGTGTGAGTTCCTTCCACTCTCGAGTGTTTTTGGAGACCCCATATTTCTGCTCCATAAAGGAGAGATGCTTGTACTTGCGTATCAAACATAGTAGTGAACACTTTTGTTTTCAAGCAACGCAGTCTCCATAGCACCCTTAATACCTGCACTCCTATTTGTTTACCTCTAATGGCCAGGTCATTAATGGTAGCAGAGAGGGATAGCCTTGTTGTAAACATGAATCCTAGATACTTATATTGATTAACTACCTCCAATCTAGACCCGTCAAGAAACCATTTTTCCCCTGAAGCAAGATGTCCTCCTTTTCTAAACACCATGATTTTCGTCTTGTCAGTATTGACCTTCAAGTCTAATCGTTCTGACACATGCCAAAGACTATCAATCTGAGTTTGGAGACCAGAGGGTGAAGTCGATAAGAGAACAACATCGTCAGCAAAAAGTAGCAGGAACACTTCCATCATGCCCGGTACCATCTGTACCCCATGTCTGCCTTTTCTACGTATATAATCAGCAACTACATTAATATAGAGAGAGAAAATTTGAGGACTCTCAATTGCCCCTTGTTTTACACCAGAGGGACAATCGAAGAAACCGGAGAACTCCTGTCCCCAACGAACGCAAGCCTGTACTTTGGAATACATGGCCTTTAACATCCTCAAAAATTTGGACGAAATATGTGCACCTTTAAGGACTTCCCAGAGCTGACTACGGTTAACGGAATCAAACGCTTTTCTGTAATCAACAAAGGCGACGTACAGTTTTCCGCGTCTGTCTCCATATACGTGTTTCAAGATCATTGAATACAGAGTAAAGATATGGTCGATGGTTGAGTGTTGTGATCGAAACCCAGCCTGTTCAGGACAAATCTTCTTTTCCATCTCCACCCACAAATGCAATCGCTTTGCAAGTATAATGGTAAAAATCTTACTCATTGCACACAGTAGTGAGATCCCTCTATAGTTTTCTGTGTTTAGAATGTCTCCTTTCTTGTGAAGTGGAAGGATTATTGAACATGTCCAGGGTTCTGGAAAATGATGAGAAGTGTATATCGAGTTAAACAATTTTGTGAGAAATGGGACAATTTTTTCGCCAGCTATCTTACAACATCCACCCGGTAATCCGTCTAGACCTGGGGCTTTCGTTGATTTTAATCTATTTATGGCATGCCGAACTTCATCCGCACTGATTTCAGCATCTAGAATTTCATGATATACTGCCTCTCCTTCTAATTCCTTACCTTGACAGCTATCATTACATAGAAACATGGTTTCAAAATAGGATTTCCATGTTTCCAAACTTATGTTTGGTTGAGGGCTCGGACATCTTGTCGAGCTCTTGACAGTGGACCAGAACACACGAGGATTTTGTAAACTGTTCATTAGCGTATTTCGCACCTCCACGAAGTGACTACGCTTTTTTTCTTTTATCAAGTTTTTGTACTGTCGTCTCAAAAGTAAGTACTGTTGTTTAGATTCTATTGTTTCGTTTTTCCGAAAAATTGTCAAAGCTCTCACAGCTAGAATTCTAGCGTCTAAACACTCTTTGTCAAACCAAGGAGATCTTGGTTTGGGTGTAAAGCTGTAATTAACCCTGACTTCTCTTTTTAGGCACTCAGCACTCTGGGTTAGAATATCCGTGAACTGCATCACTGCAGCATCTATTGAACAATCAATTGTGGCTGAGGCTTTTGCTAACTGTTCCTTGAATACTGGTGACTCCATTCGCTCTCTAATTTCATCCGCCTTACTACTGTCCCAGCAAAGTTTTACATAGGTTTTGCTTGATATTTCCGAAATCACTTTAGTCTGTGGGGGACCTAGTACAATTTCCATGGGCATATGATGGGATTCTATTCGATTACCAACGTGCATATCTATAGTATAAGGGAGGTTGCGGGCGATCACTAAACAATAGTCGATGACGCTATCTCCATGTGGGGATATGAACGTGTACCGACCAGATCTGTCCCCATCCGTACACCCATTTAGTACCGTAGCATGATGCACCTTACACAGGTTTTTCAACATCGTCCCAAACATATTCTCGTTATGGTCTTTGGACATTCTAGGGGACCTGAAATTTGTGCAAACACAAGTCGACCAAGAAAAAGCACCAGTGTCTTCATCATCCTCACTCTCCTCGGTGTGTAGATCCCATGATCCAATCCTCGCATTCATATCGCCACATATCACAATAGCTGACTGAGGATATCTTTCCTGAAATGTCATTATAAGATCCTCCAGAGGGATGATACATGATGATATGTTTTTGTCCTTATAATAAGGAGAATCGACGGGAGGGACATAAATACACAGCAGAATGGTGTCTTCCAAAAGAGGGGAGCGTATTCTCAGAGCCAGTATCGTATCCCATTTTGTTTCTAGGCTCGTTGTGTAGACGGCCAGTGATTGTTTCACCAGCATCATCACTCCACCCGATCTTCTACCATGAGAAGACAGTTTTATCCCTGGGGAGTGCGAGACCATATAGTCACCAAAGTACACACTGAAGTCGAACTCTGGCGAAGAAAAAGTTTCAGTGAAGCAACAAACATCGAAGCGACGGGTATATGCTAAGAATTCCGTCTCCGACAGTCTGGAAGACAGCCCTTCTACGTTCCAACATACTATCTTCACGGAAAATTTAGCAGCATCTTTCCATTTGTCTCTACACGGCGATCCTTGCAATGGGTCGAGGCCTTGTCGTCAGAGCCGCGTGTCAACACGATCCGTTTCCTGTGACGACACGGTTGTGCTGCGTAGCCTTCCGTGCCACTGGGACGTTGAAGTGCTTGGAGAGGCTTGACGACCATCTGTGCCGCTTTCCGTCTGGGTTACGTCTGAAGGTTCATCTCCTACTGCCGTGGTCTCCAGCGCAGCCGCTTCAGAGGTTCTGGTCAGCCACTCATGGAGGGACTTCTGGGTTGTATTCCGGGATACTGAAACTCGAACAAGCTGGTTATGACAGTCTTCAGCTTCGAGTTCCCGAGCAGTGCCAGCGGCTGTTAGCTCATCATGAGCACCTGTCTGGCATGGCACGTCAGCTGCTGCTTCCGTGTCATCCGCCAGACTGCCCTCACTTGACAATGACTTCGTTGTAGAGTCCTGACACTGGTCATCTTCCATTTCCTCCGGTGCCGGTCCTCTTTGAGACTGGATCCATGGAAACATTTCTTCACTTTTCCCGTTCGTCGTTATGACCTCAGAAGACAGTGCTGCCTTGAGTCTCTCCCATGCAAGGGCCCCTTTGTCAAGCGTCTTGCGTGGGGGTTCTCTCTGGCATTCCTGGTGGCGCCAGTCGACACTGTGTGAAGTACCTGTAATCACTGGGGGGGTCGATGGGCCACCCCGGTGAAGGTTAGTTTCTGTGTTTGAGGGGGGTTCAGTGTCTGCACCTGCTTTACCCCAATATCCATACACACCGTCACCTGGGTAGATCGAAGTTCCACAGTGTTCCTGCACACAATGTCCGCCGTTTACAGTTTGTGGTCTAGAACTGGTTTGAGAAGGCCTCCGAAACTCCCCTGGGAGATCTTGGTGCTGTTTTGTAGCGTACCGAGGACCGCCTTGTCCCACTCTTTTTTGCCTACCTCTCTTCTGTGCCTTGGAGGAGTGTGGATGGTTGCGTGGTTGCTGACGAGACCTGGTTTCCCGAAACCACAACTTGTTATTTCGGAAATATGCCTGGTGTCCTTGGTCGTGCAAATCGTTGAGAATTTTGTTCTGTCTACTGGTTAATTCGCTGGCAATCCTGATCCCCCTGCTTCTCATGGGGTTTCTGCCACATCTCAGGAGAGTCAGCTTGTCATATAGTGTGGTCATCTCAACAATGATGGGACGCGGTTGTCTTGTATTGCCCTGTCTCCAAGACCCCAACCTCTGCACCATAACAATGTCCTTTTCCGACCAAGGGACATCTGGCACTGTCTCACGGAACACGGAGAGGACAGATTGGAGGCAGTTCCAGTACGTCTCGTGATCACTTTCGTAGACGCCAAACATCTTAATGTTGTTGCGTCTTGCTGTCCCCTCATTCTCGTCTGCTTGCTGCTCACTCATCCGTGAGATGTTCTCTACATCCGCAGCTAGGCCAACAATGTGTGCATTCAGAGTTATAATGTCTCTCCGAATGACTTCCTGGTTTGCTGAGGCTCTTTTGCAGTCTTGATCACATAGGCTAGCCATTTCCCTGACTGCTTCTTTCTGCTTCTTTAATTCTGTCTCCAGCCTTGTGCATTTCATCTGCATCTGTCTCTCCAGGTCTGCGAACCGCTGCTCCCATCTGGCTGCCAGCGAATCGCCTTCCAAATTCATTTGCCTTAGTTCCTCTGGAGATTCGTTGGCTGCAGCCGTTTCTGACTTTTCAGAGTTCTTAGGCCCCGGGTTGGCCTCTATGTCACCTGCCATAAGTATGCGGGCCGACAAGTCGTGCATATTCTGTACTGAAGATGAATCTTGTAGCACAGCCATCATCGTCAGAGCCCCATACAGCACAACGGCAAGCAGGCCTGCTCTAGCCTTCGACTGTGTCAGCTTAATGTGCGCGTGAGGAAAGCAAGTGCTGACGGGAGTTGCTCTTGTTGTGAGTTCATAATCCCAATCGTACCCAGCCATTTCACGTGCATATGTGCCTCTGGGTCGCGCTCGAGCATGAGTCACTCGGAAGGCATGAGCGCCAATTCTCTGACGATATGTTTGCAAATCTACTCCCATTTTGAAGTGCACGGTGAATACTTTTCCGACCTGCTAATGTACCACAATTTTGCTACACTAATACAAACAACAAAATCCAAAATTCGGCAGGAATTTTTTTTCTTTCTAAATAGAAATAAAAAGTGAGAGTGGTTCCAACGTTGTAGCCATCACATATTGGTTTGTAAAACTTGAAAGATAGATTCGGGTTCACCTCACATGCTTCGAATTCCTCTGCTCAGGATGATTAATCTGTCTAACAGTTTGACGATAATATACATCATTCGATGTCGGTCACAAACAACAAAATGATTCACGGTTATACAGGATATGTCGCCTGAATGTTGGTTTTCGGCATCGGAAACATTCCTGCATGCAGCGAGGAACACTTGCAGTTCATATGCCTATGTCTGACACTGTGAACGCATTTGCACAATCATATTTTCCGAAAACTACTCGACAAAATGTAAACATCTTCATCTGAAGCCGAAAGGTGATTGTGGCACTTACATGACTTTCACTTTTTCACGAAATGCAGTCTTGAATGCACCTTGAACACAAGCACTCGATGTAATCCGTGGTCCAGAGGTACGGAGCTCAATCAACACACGTCCGTACTCGTCGATCGCACCGCTGGGAGTGAGAGAGAGAGAGAGAGAGAGAGAGAGAGAGAGAGAGAGAGAGAGAGACGGACAGACATACATAAAGACAGATGGAAGGTGACAAAGAAGTCTGGTGGTACTTCGTGGTCATGGCAAGCTTTCGGAGCCAGGCTCCTTCTTCAGGCCTAGTCACCCTCCTGTTGTTGTTGAAGAATTATAGTTAGACAGATGGAAGGAAGGTCGGACAGACAGATAGAAGGACGGACGGACAGACTGACAAGCAGAAAAAAGTGGGCTTAAAATCATCTTGCACAATAGTTACTTCTTCCCGTGTTCAAGGAGATTTCCTCCAGCCTGCATCCGCAGAGAAACAAGGTGTTTGGCAATCATTTACCGTCTTCCCCAATAAGACAAATGGTCAAAGAGAAAAGTGGTTAAACTTATTTCAGACATTTATCTAAACCTTTCTGGTGTGAAATGGAGAACAGTAGCAGACAGAGCAATGTGAAGCGTATAATAAAATATGAAGACATTCTTCAAAAACCGAAGCTTCGTCCCTGACAATGATTCTTCTATTTCTTGTACAAAGAGATACTTTCAAATGTAAAATGCAAAAATAATTGCAATCTTGGAATGCAAATATCATCAGGCTCTTCATATATTATATGTATATCTATATTGCTTTGTTTTGATCTTGTCTATTCTTTCCATTCGCTGTCATCAATAAGCATGTTCTAAACTCATGCACGCACACAGGCGCACTCGCATGCAAGCACCCATTTACACACGCGCGCGGACAAGCACACACATAAAAATGCGAGGTCGCGCGCGCAATCGAAAACACTGACAAACGAGTACCCAGATGCTGTTCTGTAGATATTCGGTTGTTGTTGTTGATGTTGGTGTTGGGTGTGTGTGCTACCTGCTTAAACTTGTAGTCAGTAGATTGAAGGAAGGAAAGAGAGGACAGGGAAAGAGAGTAGAACATTTCTGTGAAACGGATACTTTAGTTGTGGATTCAGATGTTGGCACTTTTCACGGACACATTCATACCTTTCTACGGCCGTAAACATCGTGAAAATGGACTGGAATGTGTTAATGTCCCAAAGGGGATATATCTTTCGCTTTTGGAGCTTACTTTTCCCCCTCCTTATTAGTAAGTTGATAACTTTTAAATCGATATGACTGCTACAAATTAAAATGGCGCCAAATAACCCTGTCATTTTGGGAAGTTAATCCTCATGAAAACTGGCTGTTGGATTTTAGATATGTATGACATATAAAGGAAGGTTACTCATTTTCAACATCTTAGTTGACTTAAATTATGCAGTAGGGTGTCTCTTATCCATTCAATATTCAGTAGCTCACCTTTTGCCATTATTTCGCAAAGCCTTTACATGGGCTCTGTACTTCATAATGAAATGTGGTATAGTTGTCCAGGATGCAACACTTCTCTCAGCTATCTTCCTGTGGCAGCAACCTGATTCAGAGTTACAACCCTGACACGGGTCCCTTGGACAGCTATCTAGTCTTGTTTGGCGTTGCTGGATCAGTTCAATGCCCACTGTGAATGTCTTTGTGTGTATGTGTGCGTGCGTGTGTGTGTGTGTGTGTGTGTGTGTGTGTGTGCGTGCGTGCGTGAGTGTGTGTGTGTGCGTGCGTGTGCATGTAGGTGTGTGTGTTGTGTGTGCATGTGTGTGTCTTGTGTGCATGTGTGTGTGCGTATGTTTGTGTGCGTGCAAGCGCGCGCGTGCGCGCGTTATTGATAGTCAGGAAGGGTTCAGGTAATTAGCAGATATATATAAACAGTTAAGTGAATTCAAACATGACAAAAGGCATTTTAGGATGAGACTTCTGTGTTGTCTCATTCAAGGCTATGTGATTGTAATTGTACCATACTTAAACAAAATTAATGATTATGAAATCAATACATTTTATATAATGAAATATACGTAAATTATATTGATACAAACTGGACGATGCAATATTTGATAGGATAATTAGACTTGAAATAATGGGGAAAACTGGAGTGGTCTAACATTTTTTTCCACAGATGTACTTGCATATGCAGTAATATCTCTGTTGAGCGAATTATTGTTTGTTCTTGAAAGTGTGTATTATTCCAGCACACGCAAGATCGAAGGCAAACGCTCATCCATATGTGGTTCATGCAGCAATATATATAGGTGTTCTAGACGATAAACAAATATTTGCTTTGACAACATATTCATTTCATAGTTCAGATATTTGCGGCAAGGCAACAATTTATTCTTAAAAGTATTTTGCTGGCACTTGAAATAAGTTACTTTTGATTGTAGGCCGATACATGTACTTTAATTTGCTAAATCAGAAATTTAAATAAATGTCTGTCGTGTTGTAAGTTTCCGCACAAAGTAATCTCTGGATTAGCGAAACTTCGAAGCGAGGCGAATAGCAATTCACTGTTGTTACCAACGCACGCTCTCTTCTTCATCCCCAAATCTGCATTCCAGTTTATCAACATACGAAATCTGAAATCAGTTGATGGATGGAATGGAACATGTACGAAACTTGTCACAGTCTAAGAATACATTTCTATTTTGGGGGCGTTTACACCCAATAGCACTCCGAATTAGTTCCGCACGTCAACCTTTGACCTGTAAGGCCAAGAACCCCACAGGACAAGTGTATGCACCATTAAAGGCTCCCGTGGGAGTAATAGCTTGTGGTGCTGAATCCCGCTAACAGTCATGACTCCACACGATAGTGCTTCCCTTTATGACACATTGCCATTTGCCATTAAGATAATCCACCTCCTGTCCGGATGGCAGGACGGGCAAGTTTCAAACAAGGCTGGATTACCAGTGTAGTCCCCAGAAGAATTTGTTTATCCTGGATCGTATGGAGCCCATCCGTCACAAATGAATCAGGTGGGATGCTGAACTTGACTTTTCTTATAATATGCATGAGAAAAGGTAAAAAAGAGAGTGTTTTTGGCTTTTGCTTATCTGTTGCTATTGAACAAGTGTGGTGTTAGATAAATTGATTGAGAGTGCAAGCAATGGTGAAGCACTGGAGTGGAGGCTCAGCGTAGAAACAACAGCAGGACCTTTAGCAAACATACTGTGGAAGAGGTAGGCACCGCAGTTCCGCAGGTTGGATGACAAGGGGGAAACATCCTCATGCACGGTAAATATCAAAATGTCAAGCCGATGAGGTAGTCGAATTTTCAAAGCACATTCTGACATACACTGTCGTGTTGTGGAGGTACAAGTATAAGAATTGTGTGATGTGTTTTGGAAATGAATCTATTAGTAATAGCGGTAGAGGTAATTTTGTGTGTAGTTGTGGTGAGAGGGCTGTGCACTTATTGTTGCTGCTGTTGATGTTTTTGCTGCTGCTGTTGTTACTGTTGCTGTCGTGGCTACTGCTGCTGCTGCTGCAGCTGTTAGAAGAATAGGCTGCGCAGGTGACCTGAGCAGTGTTTGCCGGTAATGGTGGTGGTAGTGATTTAGTGGTGGTGGTGATGGTAAATGGCGATGATGTGATGGTGGTGATGGTAGTGGTAATGATAATGGTGATGGTAAATGGTGGTGGGGTGGTGATGATGATATGGTGGTGGTGGTGAGGTGGAATTGGGTGCTTGTTGTCGCTACATAGTTCAGCGGCAACAGTTCAGAATCTTTTGAAAACTGTTCAAAGGCTTGTGCACCAACGAGATTGTGAATCGCTTTGGTTTCTACTACACTTTATCAAAGGGAAAGGAGAAACAATCGGTACTTACTGTGTGTATCGTGGACTTGTGATCGTTCACGAACGACGAGTAGGAGGAGCGGTATTCTGGTCTCTCGAGGATCTTTCTTTCAAATCAACGAAGCCACAAATCCCCACTCATAAAATACTGCCGCAGGCAACTGGTCAGGCGTGCGCTTACTCTGTGGGGCGTATGATCAGTTCACCGAGGTCCAAGACTGTCCTTAACGGCTGACTTACAGGATGTGTCATGCCCATGCTCCGCGCAGCGTAGGAACTACTTCATCGCTGGGTGGACCAGTCACTTCAAATAAAACCAGTGCAAAGGTAGTTATCCTGAAGCACCCTTTCCAGACAAATACTCTCGATTTTTCCCGTTTTCCTCCAGTAATAATCTATGAAATGAAGAAATCACGAGGAACGGTGTCGTTGGCAGAGGTACTTGTTCAAATCACCGATTCATCGACAGCTCCTCGCCTTCATTAATCATCAAAACCAGCAGTCCATCGTCAAATTGTCTGTCGTTTGTGCACTAATCTTGCTTGCTCCGTTGCCGTCGGAAGCAAAAATCACACTGTCATCGTTCCATTGATTAATCAAGACCGTTTTTGGTTCGTCGCCCAACAAGTCAACACTAACATCAAAGAGACTCGTCAATGCAACAAGTTCGAGCAGTACTCACAAGCCATTCCAGTCTCCGACATAACGAAGCTGATGAGCGAAACGAAGAGTCAAAGTCGATTTTGTCCACAACTATCAGCAGTTTCACCCCGCCGAAATAATTTCAGCACCGAAGTCCTCCATCCGAGCCACACTATTAGCTCTGATTCCGCACTTGCTATCACAACGATGGTGAAACTTCACAGAGCGCTAACTGGTTTGCCTCGCTGATTCCCTCGGGTTTTTACCATGGGGGATTCTACGAACGGCGTCCATTCATTTTCATCTCCCCGCTCCTAATGCACCCCGCTTTCGCTAACGCCGACAGCGAGGGCGCCTTGTGGAGAGGAGCGCCAAGCGCGTCTGCCACGAGAGCCGCTCTAGCGTTCTTATCGGCGACGTTCGCGGCCACCATCGCACAGACGTGACGTCTGCATTGTGCCGGAGCCCAGCGTCGCTGTCGTCCACCTCACCGTCTCGCAGCGCGTCGGCCGCAGTGATTGGTGTTACGTCCGCTGTATCGGGATGTCCTTGTTCATTATTGGAACACCGACAACACCTTATCCGCAAGCTTTCAAACGTTCATAAAGTATTCCTAATCAAGAGCGGCAACAAACATTAAATTTTCTTGTTCATTTGCAGAGCGGAGTTTCTGCCAAATCGCTCTTGCCGGTGACGTTTCCCGATGTAGCGTTTACTGAAACAACAAGTTCACAACTTTGTTCAGAAGCAAGCAGAGTTTGCAGTATATATTTGACGGTGACGATTGCTTTCAGAGCTAGCACTGCGCCCCGCGGTCTCGGCGTCTTGGGGACGCTGGAGGCGCCAGAGTGTTTAGCGCGGCGTTCCTCAGGGTGAGGTTCGCTTACTTGCCAATCTGTCACGGTCGTTTTCTACGCGGATCTCAGACAGACGACGAGGAAGCGGCTCCTCATGTTTTCGACAGTTCAGGGAGTCGCGAAATCTACGCTGAGGTGTTCGTCTACCGCCCTGAGGTGATCATGTATGCGAACACAAAACCTTCGTGTCAGACACAGGCAAAGGGGGGGGGAGGGGGAGGGGGGGGAGGGGAAGGGGGAGGAAGCAGAGTACCGGAGGTCAACGCGGCGCTGAAACAAGGTAGGCGGAAGACCCGTCGACGCCAGCTTTGATATGGACGGTAGATTTTGATGTGTGAACCTCCTCGCTACAACGGTAAGACTGCAGCGCAAGTTTAGACAAAGTTTTCTGAGATAGATTGCAAACCATTCATCAGTGACATCGTTTACACACCGAAGATAGGCACTTCTGACGAGACATTTCGTCGCTCACTTTAGTAATAAGAAGTTGCAGTGCAAATTACGCCCCAGGATATCCTAGAAACACAACGAACTTGTATTTGGACAATAAATATACATCCATATGGATTTGAGTGCTGCGTTTGACACAATAGATCATGGAATTCTTCTCTCCCGTCTAAGACATGTTTTTGGCATTGACAACACAGCACTCTCCTTCCTGAAATCATATATCTCAGAACGTAGGCAGACTGTTTTGATCCAGGGTATAGCTTCTGATCCTGCCCCGCTAAATTACGGAGTCCCACAGGGCTCGGTTCTGGGTCCTCTGCTGTTTCTACTGTACACCCAACCACTTTCCAACGTAATTGACAGTCATTCATTCTCTCACAGTGAATTTGCTGATGACACGCAACTCTACAACTCCACTCATCCCAGTCAAATCCAACTTCTTCTCTCTGCAAGTGAACTTTGTATTTCTGATGTGAAACAGTGGATGACACAGAACAAACTCAAACTTAATGATTCAAAGACCGAAGCTCTCCTGGTTGGCGGTAGAGGCGAATTCGATCAGGCCCTGAAACTAACCATAGGCCAGAGTGAGATAGAATTCTCAAAGTCTGTTAGGAACTTAGGTGTCATGTTCGATGATGATCTTTCTATGAGAGTTCATGTGAACAAAGTTTGCCAGTTAGCTTACTACGAGTTAAGGAAAATTGGCACTATTCGTCACTATCTTTCACAACAGGCCACTCAAACCCTTGTCACTTCCCTTGTTCTGTCCCGTCTTGATTATGGAAATTCTCTTCTTGCCGGCATTCCTGGCACTCTGCTAAACAAACTGCAAAAAGTCCAAAACACTGCTGCTAGATTAATCTTTAGATGTCCCAAGAGAACTCCCACATCCAAACTCCTTCGTGCACTGCATTGGCTCCCCGTCGCTCAGAGGATAGAGTATAAGCTAGCCATTATGTGTTTCAACTTCTTCAATCAAACTGCACCACACGCACTCAAAGAAATTCTCACTGTCTACACCCCCGCTAGAAATAACCGTTCAGCTGCAGACACCAAAACGTTAAATGTCCCCCGTCGCAAAAAGATAACCCAAGGACAGCGAGCTTTTTCCTACATCGGCCCTGTAACATGGAATAGCCTACCTTTCCCTGTCCGTCACTCTAATTCCATGTCCCAGTTCAAAACCTCCCTCAAGACACACCTGTTCCGGTCAGTCTTTCCTGACGAGCAGTGAAGGCGCCTCTTTTATGTTTCGTGTTTTGCCTGCTACTTAATTAATTGTATTGTATTTAATTGTTCTTTTTATTTCAATTGTATAGTATGTGAGTGTTAGAATGTTTTGTATGAGTGTAGACTTTGTCATTGTACACGCCATGAGCTTGCTATTAGGGAAGGTATGTGCGTTATAAATAGTCTGTATTATTATTATTATTAATAGACGGTAATGCCTTTGATATCTTCAATTGTACATGATTATCTCTCTCTCTCTCTCTCTCTCTCTCTCTCTCTATATATATATATATATATATATATATATATATATATATATGTACACAGAGCCTGAACACGGTAGATATCACGTCTAGCAAAGCATGGTGATTTAAAATCATATTACAAGCATATTCAAATGAAGATGTCAAGTTACAGAGAGTAATCTGCGTCCTCTAGTCTAGGATGAATACCGCAAAATGTGTAGTCACAACACCAGTAAACGGGAAAAAGAAGTACAAACTAATCATCATAGCTTACTTGAAAAGTCACAATGAGCAAACAAGCTTCATGCAGCCGTCCCATCCACAGCTGCATGTCTGTGTTTCGTGGGAGAAGACCGAGAGCCCTCGTATAACACCTTTGTAAAACTGCATGGGTTTTATACAAGCTGACAAAAGAGGTGGATGTGGCATGGCAAATACATGTATGCTGGGCATGGGCAGGAAAGAAGGGGAGATAGTCAAGGCTGGAAGGGGGAAGGGGGTGGGGGTGGACTAGGGGGGGAGCTGCACATGGAAGAAGGAGGGGCCAACTGCTGGGGGCGGGGACAGAGAAGGAGGGGCCAGACAAAGGGGAGAGAGCAGGAACGAATGAATTTTCGCCACTGGCAGAACAGCAACAACGGAAATTTACAAAGAAAAGAGGGAGGAGAGAGAGAGAGAGAGAGAGAGAGAGAGAGAGAGAGAGAGAGAGGGAGAGAGAGAGAGAGAGAAAGAGAGAGATATTGATTGATTGTTTATTTTGGGCCGACGATCCACCAACGTAGGATTATAAACATTATGTACAAATTTAAAACAGTTCCAAGAGCAAAGAATTACATTAGGATATAATCTTGTGATAAAAGCAAGCAAAATATCAACATTTGCCAGTATGTAATTGCTTATTAAAAGGGGTGAACTATTTGTATACTAGTGTAACACTGTTCATAAATTAAGCTTCGTACCCGGTCATTTGAATGTCCGATGATATTTCTTGCACTTTCTGTGAACGTCACTCAAATGCATAAAAAATGAACATGGAAATATGTCGAGTCATCTTTGGCTCCTTTCCACGCATACAATGCTTAAATTTGAACGATGTACATCTGTGAAATGTCTTGCTAAATATTTGTGTCTAATATCGTCATACATATGGCAAATACATTTAAAAAAAATTACTTTGTTCTCAGTTTCGTCACAAAATGGACAATTCAAGTCTGAGTCATTCTCTATTCTTGACCGTGAATTTATTTTCAGGTCATCACATCCCAAACGGAAGCGAATATAAGCATCGCGGAATTTGTTTATGCTCACACTAGACAAATATTGCTCACATTCAAAAGATACTTTAACATTACTATAAAAACCACATCTGTGGCTTGTGTTTAGCTTTGCGTTCCATTCTTGCAGGTAGCAGTCCTGCATTCTTTGTTTTAAAGATTTAAGAAAACTATTCTCATTCAGTGTGCCACAGCAGTTCCAAATATATGTGAAACCTAGCTTTAATAGACATATTTCTACTGATTTCATCCAGTTCATATCTTTAGGCAGTTTAGAATTGGACAGCATCATGTAGGCTTGCTTGGGAATTCTGCTGTCTGACATTTTGCATAGTCTAGGCCAGTATTTTACTGTCTGAAGTGTAGTAGCGATGGACAAAGGATATCTGCCCAATTCCCCGTAGCACATACTGTTGGGCGATTTCAGATCAACACCAAGAAAGCGTTTACAAACAAACATATGCACTTTTTCTGCGTTATGTCTTCCCTCCAATCCCCACAGCGAAGGCTGTTTACGCGCATGTTGAGGCCAGTGTTCGGTGAGAAAACAAAATGTTAGATCCCTTTCATTGTCCAGTTGGGGTGAGACAGGGGTTAGCTGAGTTGCCGATAAGTTTCTGTCTATATATTACATACGTGGCAGATTATATACGGGACAATAGACGCCGTGGGGTGCAGTTGCTACCGGGAACGAAATAACTATTTTCCCTTATATTTGTCGATGACATTGTGCTACTGTCCACTACCCCTGTGGGTCTTCAACGCCAACTGGACAATCTGAGTACTGCATAGAGTCACTTTTGCCTCTCTGTCAATAGTGAAAAAACGAAAATGGCGGTTTTTAGGAAAGGAGGCTTTTTAGGTAGAGGTGAAAAATGGAATATAAATGGTAAGGATCTAGAAGTAGTGAACAGGTAAAAATACATAGGGTTTGTTTTTAACACAAAGCTATCCCTGTCCACCGCTCTCGAAAGTCAAGTGGTCAAAGTTGCTAAGAACTATAAGGAACCTATATTCCCAGAGTGTCACAGTATTTTTCCGATTGTTTGATGCCCAGATGCTACCAGCATTATCCACAAACATGTACAGTTAACAGAATCAAAGGCCTTCTCAAAGTCAACGATGGCAGCATAGAGTTTCCAACGACCTTCCCCGTATACCTTTTTTACAGCTATAGAGTACAACGTAAATATATGGACGATAAGAGCGAAGGGAAGGGAAGTTCCTATTAGTACTTATTGTTTTTGCTTTGGCACGTCGTAGACGTTGAACCAAAGCTAATTCGGTCATACAGAGGGGTAGGTGCATCGTAGATGTTCACCAAGAATCATTCGCACACACAGAATTACACGCTTGGATAGATTTACGAATATATGATCGATCGTGGAATGATTTGTACGAAAACCGATCGCTTTTTTGGTGCGCATTGCGTGATGCAGAGGTTTGGCGGCACCACACGGGTCCTGCATCTCCGTCTTCATCCATAGAACGTGTATCAAGGGTCCCTCCCCTAGACTGGCTGCCTGCCATGGCTGATGAGCCCAAGTCTGCCCATGGTTTTTCTGTCTGAGTGATTCTTCTCATACCCCTTATACTCGAGGAGAGTTGGCTGATATTTGTCTGACCTCTACCCTTTGACCCGTCCAGTATGTGAAACGCTACTAAAAGAGGTGCAAGTATTGACACTCCCCCTGGCCTGGCTCTCCGGGTCATGGAGGTACTCAAGCCACCACACCTCGTCAAGGAATCAGCCGTGTGGTAGGAACTAACTTTCACATAATTATTAGTTAAACGACGTCTTCAATCAGACAGAATGTGTTGGCTGTTGCTGTCTACTCATATGGATCGCTAGAAGCGTTAAATTGAATTAACCTTCAAACATGAGCGGAACAGCGTCTTAAATTACACAGGCCGCCACTCTAGCCGCCACTCGTCTCTTTCACCTGCTACAGTGCTGCCGTGCCTTGCCACTTCATGGATGTCTGTCACCTTGAGTTTAATTAGTTTCGTCGATTTAAATCGCTACATTGCTATGTTTCATTGCGTCATTATTAAGAAATCCTAAACATCATCACCGATTTTTCTACGCCACTGTATGTTGATTTCCTCCACCGCTATGGATGCCTTGGCGGAGGTCTGCGCTCCCTGAGTGCTCGCTAACTTTTCGGAGCTTTGTGTCTAAATTATCGAAAAGTTGTATCGAATCCGGTACAAACGGCTCTCAGGATCGCTTCATTCTGCTTACTGCGGCTCGAAGTCTCTTTCCCGATAACGGGACCTGATAGGAGTGGTGAAGGGTTGATGAGAAAGAGTCGTTTCCAGATACTTGCAGGTTTCGTAACTACTCTTCCATTATACAGATCGTCCAGAGGTGGTACGACGACTTCAGACTTTTAAAATTATTTAATTTAGTATTCTTTCATGTTTGTTCTATTGTAATACGACAACGAATATGTCACTCGTACGCGCTTGCAAGACGCACATAATTTATGCACATTTTTACCGAGAAAGAAAATCAAAGACGGAAGGGATGTTCTTTCACGAGAAGTTAATCAACCAACACAAGCCATTACCTTGGAGAGGAAAAATCGCAATGACGACTAATAAGGTGTGTGGAAATCCATTTCCTTGCTGAGAGCCTTGAAAAAAAAATCCGCCTGGAATGCCTCAGGCAAGAAATGCTGTGAACATGCGAGCCGAGACACGGACAAAAAACATATTTGGACTTCACAAATGTAATTAAGTGGCAGTTGTAATCCGGGCAACGATGTCAAAAACCTTCTCGAACAAAGATAGAGCGGTCTAGCCGGGAGAACTATTAGCGACGGTGAAAAAAGGTGGAGACAAAATTTGACACAGCGTCTCTGCAGCCTTCAATAGGGCGCGCTATTGATTTTCTCTTCGGTGTCGTAACAAGGGGCAGCCCGTGATGGCACTACAAAGCTGGGCTCGACCGCCCTCCGGTCCCAGCAGACTCCCAGACCTTGGTGGCAGAGCCGCCTGAATGACTCAAGAATTGGTGAGGGACCAGGAGAGGCCCCTGGGTGCTCGCCGCTTCGTCATGCTGAAGTGCCTTTCATTAACTCCATCGCTTGAGCATTGCTAACAATAAAATAAAAGACGACTCTTTGGTTTCTTTTTCCCCCACCTCAGCAGATAAAGTGCACAACAGTTCTGGCGGCTGGAAAACCACGCGATAGGCTTACGAACGCGAGGCAACTACTAAACTAGATTTCTGAACATTGACTGGTGTGGCGGAAGACTGAAGTAAACGGGGTCGTCATGCATCTGTGCAAAGCAATGATTTGTGTGTGCATGAGCAAAGGCGCACACATGCTCGCGACCCACAGGCAACCTAATGTACGGACGGAGAATTGGTTGGACGGACGGATGGACGGGAGGAGAGATCCAATGTTCAGAAGCAAAATCTTTGGTGGTATTTTGCACTCTTTCCAATCACAGCACGCTCAGCTGTCTGGCAGTCCTAGTTTCTTGCATCCCTCGATCTTAATCAATGCTTAATTTCGAACACACCGTGATGCTGATATTACAGCGAAATGTTACAATTTGCAGATCCAACCTGAAAATGTCGATAACAAGGACAAAGGGAAGTCGAAAGAAGAAGTTATGAAACATAAAACTTTTATTCAGAGAAGAAAACCACAATGGCCATGGTTTAATACCCGGATGAGCACATATTACGTGGGGCAAGGGCGAACCAGGCCGAATCGCTGAGGGCATGACCAGGTTGCAAGAGATTGGTAACACGGAGGAGTGCAAGAAGTTTCAAATGTGATGAGTTTCAAGTGTCAGAATAGACACCAGACGCACAACTGTATAGGATAGAATAAAAACTAACTTCATTATAACTGATATGCCTGCTGGCATGTACGTTCATGTCAGCGTGCCACATCCTCCAATCCAGTTTGTTCCCGGCCAGTCGTGCTACTCTGCTCCATGCATGACTAGCCTACTTCAGTTCCTCCTCTATAGTTAACAGCCCATTTTATAGTCTTTGCTCCGACAGGTTTAAGTGTAATGCAGGTCTTGTTTCGGCACTACTGTTTCCCCAACCCCAAAATGCAGGAATCTTGGATACTGTCGGCCTATGCTGGCACGCAGCCAGCGGCTGCAAAGTAATAAAGGCCTCCTCACACGTGGCAATATTTCTGACAACCGGGCACTTGCCGTGGCAATATTTCTGACAACCGGGCACTTGCCGTGGCAAACATCTCGCTTGCATGTCGCAACAATGTTTTCAAGCTGCACGGATCCTAGATTTGTCTGCAAGGGTAAAGTGCTTGATACGCAATTTCTCTACCCTTCTTGTGGTAAAACAGGACAACCTGTGGCTAGGGAAAGCTCATGGTAGTAGGGTTAAACCTTAGTGGGCTGGAAGTATAACAATAACAGTTTCGTACTGGATTGTATCGATTAACCCTTTGTGTTGCCATGAACCAGCATCATGGTGGACCTCTCATCAGGAAGTGAAAAAGACAGTAGTACCAAGCTGTGTACATCCGGTTTCTCGCTTGCTTCAGTACCATTCAAGAAATGATTATCTGGCCCATTGTTAAAGACACAAAAAAGACACGCAAATTGGTAAGAAAATCAAATATCATGTAACAAGTCGATGTTAAAACCGCTAAATTTATCTTTACCATAATGGCATTGCCCATGCTTAACTGTTGTCTTCTTCTCATGTTGATCATTTCTCATTTGTATGAGTATGCAATGGGCCGATGGCCTCAATAAAACTAGGTCAGTTCTTCTCAGTCATATTTTTTTCTTGCCAAAACACAGACAACTGAAATTTATGACGAAAAAATTTGGTAGAAAATGCATCGTCCTCCCCTACTTCCGTAAGAAATGCTTTCTTTTGCTGGGGCAGCTCATGCATTATCGAGGCCTTTCTTCTTTTTTACATCGTATCAGAGACTGTCAGTGCTTTGCTCACTTCTAACCTCAGTTTTTACGACGCTTTGATATAATGCAAAATGACAGTGAATTTTCTGTATTGCCATAGGTGATGTTGTGCCTTATACGATTGGTCTGTATATGTCGTTTCTTTTTCATGATGACTCAAAAGTTTTTCTTCAGGCACAAAACAACAACGAACACTTCACCAGTGACGACAGCGATGACGATAAGGAAACAACGATGACGACAACGAAAGACAAGTGTGCATCATCAGCAGCAGCAGTAGAAGCAGCAGCAGCATGAACAAAAAACATAACAAAACAAAAAAGAAACTCAACAGAATTGACAACAAAGCCGAACAAAAAGAAAGAAAGAAAGAAAGAATGAATGAAAACATTTTTCTTCTAAATGAGATGTGCTCGAATCTCTGCTGATGCTGCGTTTGATGCCATTCCACAAAGAAGAAAAGAAAAGCAACTGCAGCGCTGTATCAAACATGTGTCGTGAAAATGCCATTGCTTGTGCAATTAATGCTCGAATGACACCAATGAATTATGTATTCGTACACTTTCAGATGACCCTTCTAAAAGACATTTCAATCAGCATGACCTGCATGAACGATGGACTTCATCTGAAGGCGTCAGCTTGATGAAACATTAACATTGCAAGGTTCAGACACGTCTCAGGTGTCGTAGTAGTCAGCCACGAGGAACTGTGCTGTTTTGGAAGCAGCATTGCCGCTAGGGTGTTCTTTGAAAACACAACATACGTGTGTGTGTGTGTGTGTGCGTGCGTGCGTGCGTGCGTGCGTGCGTGTGCGTGTGTGTGTATGTGTGTGCGTGTATGTGTGTGTATGTGTGTGTGTGTGCGTGCGTGCGTGAGCGTGCGTGTGTGTGTATGTGTGTGTATGTGTGTGTGTGCGTGCGTACGTGCGTGTGCGTGCGTGCGTGTGTGTGCGTGTGTGTGTGTGTATGTGTGTGTGTGTGTGTGTGTGTGTTTTCGGTCGTTTTCCAGGCAAAAATGATTCAAAGTCCTGGCGTTAGGTATGAACAACTGAAATTAAGAGTATTTTGAGGAATGATCTGCACTGATGGAGAAGGTGTTTGCATGATAATTTCAAATTGAAAAGTTGTGAACAAAGAGGCCAGCAAGAAATACGAGCAGCTGGAAGAGGGCGGTGAATACTGAAAGAAAGAATAAAGATAAAGCGAGAGTTACAAATTACATAAAGAAAAGAAAATAATGCGCTAAAAACGTAAACACGTCTACTCAGAGTAATTTTCCATATTTGAAAAGGAAAGGAATGACATCAAACGACCACATTTCAAAAGGTATCAGTTAATACCCTTCATTTCCTTGCTCCAAAGTAAAATTTGGTGGCAGTATATAAAGACCTTCTCGAGGATGGCGACAAGGCGGGTCCCTGTGAAAATATTGTTAGTATGCATAGGTTGCGCCTCCGCTTTGGATGACGCCCCAGATTTTCTTGTCTTCGCTGATGACAGCTTTGGTCTCCAGACGACGCGAGACTCACTCGGTGCGCTCAGAGAGCTCTTCCTGAACGCACTTCAAAGGAAGCCGCGCCCTTTGAATTATGGACACATGTGCATGCGTGGCACCGCAGGCAGCAGATTCTGCCTGTGGCATCCTCGAGGAAGGCGCCCTGTGAATGCATAAATATTTCATTCACGTTCTACAGCGCTCTCCCCACCGCTGCCACCTGCTCTCTGTAACTGAATCGATCCCAGCCCCACCACGGCCGCGCCATCGCTCCTCTCGAGTCTCTAGAGTGGTCCCTCTTGACTGAGCTGGGACAGAGTAAAGAATGGCGGCTCTAGGTGCCATTGATTTCACCCCCGCCTCCCGGCAGATTTAGCAACATCGACGGCGGAAGCCGTGCAGGTAGAGCTCCCAGCACAGGAGCCAGCCAGAGAATTAGCATTAGGCGCGCAATATCGATGACCCCGGTACTAGTTGTTTGCTTACTCGCCGTCGATGGTCACTGTCTCACCCGCTTATTTGCTATCTGGGCTGTGGAACGAGGTGCGAGAGGGGCATCATCTCCGGTAATGGTCTCCCAGAACAGATGGAGAGTCAAGTCGATGGAGGAGCAGATTCGGCTTGATGCAGTGATTTTCTCGTAAGAGTTCATGATGGCACGTGCGTTTCGGGTGATTGTTCTCAGGTGGTAAAAGCTTTGAGGTGGATGAGAGGATTAGCTCTAGCTTGTGACCTTCTGAACAATACAGCGTGTATTTCTGGAAGAGAAAGATGTTCCTGGAACAATGGCTTGCCAGGCTGAGCTTTGTAAATGGTCAGCTACGTTTACTTTCCATACAAAAAATTAAATAAATTTCCCTCCCCCCTCCCCCGTACATCGTTAAAGTACGTAACTTTTCAGATCACTTTAGGAGATTACCAATACTTATGATAAATAGATTCTTCGATGAAATCTTGTCCCGCAAAAAAGATTTTCCAGCATTACAACGTACACGCTTGTTCATAAGTTACAAGTGGGAATCCTGAACGGTCTTCCTAAACTTGAAAAACTTTTTGTTGAGGCTACAACCATGCAGTGATGCACTCCATTGGATATAAGATAATGATTTTTACAGAGGAAAAAGGTACGACAAAGTTTTTCTAACAAACTTTGCTTTGACTTTGACAGAGAAAAATAGCATAGTCTAATGTTTTTGCTGATTTGCTCATAATGTCAGGCACGACACTTTCAACCGTCCTTACGATGACAGTATACACTTAAAAACCGCTTTGTCCAAAGCTACGATGGGACGCCTGAGGTGCTGGACAAGACGACTGCCAACCATAGCAGAAGAACTGCTACATGTCCAAGTTCGATTCAGGAGCCATGTTCCGTGCGTCAAGATATTTCATCGACGTCCTGAAGGAACTTGTCAAGCCACAAAAAGTGTTTTCTTCTCTTCCACTGTCACATGTCGCCGTCAGTCTACATCGGATTTGTGATCAGTAGCTTTTCTGGAGTATCGGTTAGTGTTTCCGGCGAAACAACCCGGTTGGAGTTTCGTCAACAGGGTAATCGATTTTCTTGGAGCCCTTTCGTTTGAGATTGATAAAGCAGAGAACGGTCTTCGGGGAATTTTTTTGTGTTGTAGAACCAGACAATGGCATGCCCGCACGAGGGATTTCTGTGCTTGACTGAGGTGAAGTTTTTGGAGTTGCACAACCATGCTGTGTATTTGCAAAGCTTACGCTAACGCCACCACGCACAAGAAGTGTTACCAAGACAGATTGTCAGCAGGCCCTAGAGAAATCTCAAACTTTAATTTTTCACAAGGATATGTTGGAGAAAGCTGCCTGAATAAGATTTTATGCTGCAAACACTTTTCATTATGTTCTCCATCTATCTACTAAGTCCAGGATCAACTCAAAACACAACTAAAATTCCATCTGAAATGTGTGTGTGTGTGTGTGTGTGTGTGTGTGTGTGTGTGTGTGTGTGCGTGCGTGCGTGTTCCATAGAGGTTACAGTCATGTGTCAGGCACAGTGGCGAAACACACAACTAAAAAAAATCTATTTTGTTCATTTCTGGCCTTTGGCGACCTTCTTGCTATCGCCGTTGGTCCTGAGCTCGCAAGACAGTCACTTTCGGTGGACGTCTCTCGATGCAGGCCTACGGGCAGGGCGCAGGATGGAGAATGCTCTTCATCAACCAGCTTAAGAGATCCGCACTTGGCCATGCTGCTGCCTGGCACGCCTAACATTGAAGACCTGGGATCAAGGACCGTCCAGTATTGGACGCCACCCATCCCACCCCCTGTCTAATCGATTGCCTTCCATGGCCTCCCTGCATGAACAGACTGTCATGGTGGCGTGGAGCGTCAGATGAGAAGATTAAAGCAACAGAAGAACAACGGTGCTCTGTTGGTTGAAGAATAAAGGAGGGAAATACAGGTTGGAGTGTGACGGTGTATATGGATGCTGAGTGGGCATGTGTGCGTGTGAGTGTGTCTGTGTGTGCGTGCGTGCGTGTGCGTGCGTGTACGTGCGTGTGCGTGTGTGCTTGCCTGCGTGCGCATGTGCATACATATCTGTGCACATGCCTTTGCGTGCGTACTCTCATGATCGTGCTGTGAGTTTTACTAAACACTCCGTTCTAAAAGTTTGGTGTTAGGATCAGGAACCCTTGCATACCAGTTGAAAAACGTCCTTGTTTTGATAAGGTTGGTGCCCTGAATTTCAACGTTCAGCACATTTATTTTTAATGACAGTTACGTCGCAGGGATGAAAAGCTCAGTAGGATCCAGGAACACTGCACTGCTTTTGTTTGCTTGACGCAAGCAACATCGTTCGGGTGGTATAGCTGTATCCGTCTGCTTCTACCATACACATCCATTCCACTGAAATGATGAAGATGAAGATGAACACAGTTTTACGGCCAATGAGCCTGTGCACGCGCCATAAGGTCATTGACCACGAAAAACCACTAGAGGTGTTTAGAGCAAGTCAAG